>CM064487.1:137682405-137754437 GCA_032716605.1 Paralithodes platypus
AAAGTTTACTAGTAACGAACCAAATAGTAGCATCGAAAAAGTCCCTAATTTCAAGAAAGCAAACTTCCATAAACTTAGAGCTATGTTTAAAGAAACCGACTGGAGCTTTTTAATTAACAATAACGACATAAATACCTTCTTGGAAGTTATTCGAAACCACTTACCTAAAAGCAGTGCAAGACTGCATACCATCGAAATACGGCGTCCAGGCCATAATAATAAGCCCAAATGGTGGAATAAAGATATTTCAAAACTGCCTGCTTGCTAAAAAAAATTTGCAAAGGATAGATTAAAATCCTCACAAAAGGACGAAGAAGGGGGGAAATTTGTAGGGCTACGACGAAAAGCAAAAAAGTTAATTAAGCAAAGAAAAAAGACCTTAGAGTTACATATTGCGAATCAAAGTAAAACAAACCCGAAAGAATTCTATAGTTATATCAGAAAGAAAAAAGTTGTTACTTCAACTGTTGGACCGTTAGTCGATGAAAAAGGAGAATACACCAAAGACGAAGTACAAATGAGTAATGCCCTCAATACCTTCTTTGCATCAGTTTTTACAACAGAAGACCTCAGTGATATCCCTACACCATCGCCGATTCAGATTGATAATTCAGATGTTCTAAGCAATATCACCGTTACAGAGAGAGAAGTATTGATTTGTTTAGATAAACTCAAGGTAACTTAAACGCCAGGACCTGATACAAATCTCGCCTAGAGTTCTAAAGGAAGCTAAGAATGAGCTCCAAAACCACTGACATTACTATTCAATAAATCCTTGCAGTCTGGAAACTATGCCTGAATCAGTGGAAGCTAGCCAACGTTAACATCGATATTCAAAAAAAGGCAGCAAATCCCTACCCAGTAACTATCGTCCAATTAGCTTAACCTCAGTTGTATGTAAAATGCTAGAAACGGTCATACGAGACAGACTCGTTAATCACTTAGCGAGAAATAACATACTTAAAGATACACAACACGGCTTTCGTAAAAAAAACGTTCCTGTTTAACAAACCTCTTAGACTTCTTCCACGATATCCTCAACCTCTACGATGAGAGTAAAGCTGTAGATATTATATACCTTGATTTTCAAAAGGCCTTTGACAAAGTTCCCCACAAACGTTTACTGCTAAAACTAAAGCGCATGGAATACAAGACGGTGTGTTTGTAATGGATAGAAAATTGGCTCAGCAACAGAAAGCAAAGGGTAGTCATAAACGGTAAGGCATCTAAATGGACCAATGTAAGTAGCGGGGTACCCCAGGGATCGGTACTAGGACCAATTCTCTTTCTAATTTACATCAACGACATAGATGAGGGTCTCACCTGCACAATCTCAAAATTTGCTTGACGATACAAAAATTGCAAATAGCGTACTCTCAAAAGAACAAGTTGACGATATGCAACACAATCTAGATAAATTGTCATGTTGGGCCCAAATTTGGCAAATGAGTTTCAATGCGGATAAATGTAAAGTACTACATGTCGGATACCTAAATGAGAAAGCAAACTATTCGATGAATGGCACTCAGCTTAAGAATGTAAACAGAAACTGATCTGGGAGTAACAATATCGAGTAACCTAAAACCGAGTCAACAATGTTCAGAAGTTGGTAAGAAGGCAAACAAAATAATTGGCTTTATAGGAAGGTCATTGAGCCTAAATCCAAAGAAGTTATCCTAACCCTTTACAATTCCTTAGTCCGCCCTCTTCTGGAATACTGCGTTCAATCCTGGTGCCCTTATTACCAAAAGATATAAACAAGCTAGAACGAGTTCAACGTAGAGTTACCAAAATGATACCTAGCCTAAAGAACAAACCATACGAAGAGCGTCTTAGAGAATTAAATCTATTTCCTTTAACCCAGCGCAGATTAAGAGGCGACTTAATTCAAGTGTTCAAAATAATCAAATGCATCGACAATATGAACTGTAGTAAGTACTTCACTAGCGACCAATCTAATTACACGCGGGGAAACGGTTGCAAAATTATTGGTAAATCTTTTAACTCGCACGAATCTAAGAATTTCTTCTTCATCGAGTTGTCAACTTGTGGAATGGGCTTCCCCGAGACGTTATAGACTGCAGCACCGTTGATTCATTTAAATTCCGCCTAGACAAATATCTCGCATCAAACCCGCGACTGACTGCGTTTGTAAATGAATAACTTTATCCTCCCCTCAGTTACTAACCCATATGTCCCCTACTAACTTCCTAGTCCTGCCACGTTAGTGGCAGGGCAGTAGTTCCCTTTCCAATGTTCCCTTACCCACTCTAAACCACTGTTTGGACACTTGATCCTCAGTGTTTTGGAGGACAAGCAACCTAGAAGGGTCACTAGATCTGTTGTTGCTTGATTTCCTTTGTACTCCTTTGTACTTTGTACTCCTTTGTCAGTGTGGGGATTGGGCTAAAGTTTACCTCCTGGTCAAGGACTTAGTGGTATCACTCTACAAATGAATAAGACATTATCGATATTCAATCATAAACATAACAATATAGCTTACATATGAATATCGCAAAATATTAATCATAATAATGATCTCAACAATCAGTTTGCATTATCATTATTCCATTACCAAAACTAATGGTCAATAACATACCACCCACAGACAACATTAGTTCAGCACATCAAAATACCATCGTCTGCTCAAAAACCTTATAGACATCAAAGGAAATTCTCAGTCCCACTAATACAGCTCACCAAAACTCCATCGAATTACGCTTAACTTGTTTCGCATCAGCATAAAGAAACGCATCTCAATACCATCGATATTTAACACTCCATCTGTGCCTTTGTCTCTAATTTCCTTTCCGGCCGTTCCATAGCTGTGGTTGTGGACGGCCATCGCTCACTTCCTCATCATATCAACTCCGGTGTTCCTCAGGGTTTTGTCCTATCCCCATTCTCTTTCTAATTTTCATATATGATCTTCTCAACTGTACCTCCAGTCCCATCAATTTATAGGCAGACGACTCTACCTTACACTACTCAATTAGTTTTCCTGAATGCCTCAGCCAGCAATCCTTCAAAGACAAACGTAATGAAGCCATGCAACACTTATCTTCTGATCTAACTACTATTTCCAATTGGGGCAGAGAAAACCTTGTTGCCTTTAATGCTTCCAAAACCCAATTTCTTCATCTTACTACCCATTCAGAACTCCCAGAGGACTATCCCTTACAATTCAACAATACAAAAATCAACCCTTCATCTTCTCTCAATATTCTCGGTGTCTCTTTTTTTTCTGCTCTCACTAGGAAGGACCATATTACCAGTCTTGCTAAGGCAGCCTCCCAGAAGCTGGGTGTGCTCAACCGCCTTAAGGTGTTCTTTACCCCTGCACAGCTTCTTGATCTGTACAGGGGCACAGTACGTCCTTGTATTGAGTATTGTTCACATGTGTGGGGAAAATCCTCTTACACCGCACTCCTAAACAAAGTAGAAAAGAAAGACTTTCGTATCATTAACTCCCACCCACTCACCAACTCTCTGCAATCTCTCTCTCTTCACCACAATGTTGCATCTCTCTCGATGTTCTATCGCTACTATAATAATCAATGTTCCTCAGAGCTTTCCCAGTGTATACCACCTCCTCTACGTAGGGTACGTAGTACCCGTCTTGCAACACAATTCCACCCCTACTCTGTGCAACTCTCCAACCCAAGAGTGAAACGGTATTCTCAGACTTTCTTCTATTCAACTCTGGAACTCTCTCCCAGAATCAGTCTTTCCCTCTTCCTATGACTTAAATTGCTTCAAACTCCGTGTGTCCAGGCATTTTGGTTAAAGTAAATTACTTCTTTCCCAACCTAATAGTCGATATTGATCATGAATTTACCAATTGCATAGCTATGGCATTGAACCATAAAATGCAACTTGAAATCGAAAGAACACACAATTATAAGCATATTCCTGATTTTACTTCACGAATTCCCTACGAATGTCTTGTAATTCCTACACAATTTCCCTGCGACATAATTATAAACATCACCAACATCACAAACATATCACAACACCTCTAATTTAACAACAATACCGATCACCACAAATCAATACTCATCACCACACAAAATTCACAGCATCTCTAATAATAACAACAATACCTAACACCACAAGTCAATTCCCATCACCACAAAACATATACAACGACTCTAAATGAACAACAGCACCGACCACCACAAGTAAAGTCCCATCACCACAAAACATATACAACGACTCTAAATTAACAACAGCACCGACCACCACAAGTAAAGTCCCATCACCACAAAACACACCACAACACATGCAAATTAACAACACCGACCACCATAAGTCAATACCCATCACCACAAACATACCACAACACCTCAAATTTAACATCACTACCAACCACCAGTATTTTCACATCACCACAAACCTATCACTACACCTCTAATTTAACACCAATACCGACCACCACAAGTCAATTCACATCACTACAAGTCAATACCAACTTACAACACAAAAACACTACACCACATCACCCCCTCTCTACACACCACATCACCCCCTCTCTACACACCACATCACCCCCTCTCTACACACCACATCACCCCCTCTCTACACACCACATCACCCCCTCTCTACACACCACATCACCCCCTATCTACACACCACATCACCCTATAAGAACAACAATAACAACATACCATATCATCGCCAACATCACAGATTTCTATCATCCCTGAACTTGGCATTCCTTCTCGTCTTATATCATGCTTTTCCTCGGAGAGAGAGTGAGAGTGTGATGTAACTGATAATGTAACTGCTATTTATACGTGTCCTGACTTTCTCTGCTGTTCTTGTGGTAGTTGTGGTTGTGTTAGTGGTAGCTGTTGTGGAGCTGGTAGTTATTGTGAGTTGTATATTATAGAGTTGTTGAAGTTGTAGTGTGGTTCTAGTGGCTGTATTTGTAGGTAGTAATGGTAGCATTGTAGATATAATGGGGTTGTATTTGTGGTTGTGACGAATTTCAATGTAGTAATTATGATTGTTGAGAGATAGTGGCTGTGATAGTTATAGTTGTGTCTTAAATAGTAATAGTAGTGGTGGCTGTTTAGGCAATGGTTGTACTTCAGGTACGGTATGATGCTGGTAGTTGAGGTTGGTGTAGTTGTGATAGCCGACGTGTTTGTTAAGGTAGTAATAAAAGGTGGCTAGATTATGTCCTGACTCCCAATGTTGTTTTGGTATTTGTTGGACTGAACTGCCAATATTATGTGTTTGTAGAAAGTATTTTACGCTATGAGTGCCAAAGACGCTGTTTCGCATTATATTGTGGTATCATTAGACGATATTATGCAGATTACAGTATATTGATCCAGATTAGGAAGGATCTCTTGGATGCAAAAGGAGTAAAATAAATCTCAATTACCTCTCCAACTCCCCCAACTTTCCTAAACTGAATAAAGTAGTTTCAAGATAGCCCAATACAATAAAGAAAGGGGTAACAGTATTATATGCTGAGATGGTCGATGTTCCCGTACTTACTTCACAATAAGTATACGACGATTTGTCCGCGTTTTGCAACAAATGTGTTGTTTTTTAACCCCTTCAGATTATGATCTCGTAATTCTCATATTGTTCAGGCTAACGCTAGATGATTTTATTCAACTTGTGAAGGAAGTCATTACAAATAACAAACTTCAAACTAGACACAAGTAAGGACAATTTAAATATCATCACCATTTTTCAAAGAAAGCTACATGTGAGTCCCACTATTAAGAGTGAAGATCAATAGTGAATATTTTGACAGAGCATAATATTTGTCCTGATGCAACACTGATCATTAAGTTGAGAATACAAACGGGTAAATAGTCGAAGAAAGATGATGGAAGAACTAGAAGAGAGGGTAGACGAGAGAAGGGAAGATAGGATGAGAGGAAAGGGGATATATAACACGTATAAGATCAGAAATACCAATAACAAAAGATAATAAAATAAATGTAAATGAAGGTAAACAAAAAGAGGAGGAAAGGAGATAAAATAATAGAAGATAGAAAGGATAAAATGAAAGAGACAATACAAATAAAGGATGACCACACAATATTATGGAGCAAAATATTATTTCGTGATCATGCAGCAGTGTGTCTTTGGCTCTCTGTCCCCTGGTTGTTAGTGGTATGGAAGAAGGAGGAGGAGGAGGAGAAGATAGATAGGTATATAGATAGATAGATAGATAGCGAGGGGGGGGGAGAGATAGAGAAACGTTAATAGAAGCAAAACATAGCAAGATGAGAAGATAAAATATGGTAATGAGAAAATAAAAGTAGCAAAAAAAGGGTGGATGAGATGAAAAGATAAAATAATATGATTAGATAAATTACTATATAAATAGAATGAATGAGAAAGATAAAGGATGAACACTGAACATAATGGAGCCTAATATACTGTATGTCGGGATGCAGCAGTGGTCTTTGGCTTCTTGCCCTCAAGTTGTCGGTCATATGGAACAATGGAATCAAAGGGAGGAGAGGAGAGGAAAATAGAAGATGGAAGAGATGATAGAAGGGGAATTAATAATAGGGCATAGGAAATTATAAGGGAAAAAATAGGAGTTGAGGAAAATGGTAGGAATAGAAAGCTTATGAAAGAGAAGAGGAGAGGAAGAATAGGAGAACACAAGGATAGGAGACGAGAGAAAATAAGTAGGCCCTAATAAAAGAAGATGAGAAGAGATTAAACAGCTAGACAAAAAAGAAATCAATGGCACAACAAGGAATTGAAATAGAGGATCAACAAACAAAGTAAAAGAGGCTGTAACATTAATGCTGTCCCGTTGCAGCAGCGGTTTTTTGGCTCCCTGCCCTCGAGTTGTTGGTGATATGGAACAATGGAATAAAGGGGAAGGGAGGAGAGGAAAATATAAGATGAAAGATATAACAGAAGGGGGAACAATGAGAGGACAAATAGAGATAAAACAAAAAGTTAATTAGATTAGTAGGTATAGACAAAATATGAAAGAAGAGGAGGAATAGAGAAAAGAAGAATTGAGATAAAAGGCAATACTAAAAGGAATTACAAGCGATGAAAAGAATAGACAAAGAGGAAATCATTGAAAATAAGCCAATGCAAATAGAATCAGCACACAGAGTAATAGAGGCTAACATTAATTATGCCTTTGGCTCCCTGAACTCTGATTGTTGGTCATATGAAAGTAGGGACAGTGGGGAGAGTATGGAAGGAGAGAAGGAAAGAGGAGTGGGAAGGAGGATAAATAAGGTAAACCATGGGTAAAGAACGGGAATAGGGGATAATAGAAGAACAAATATGAGATGGGATGAACTGAAGCGAGGATAAATGACGAGAGATAAGATATGACATGAAAAGAGAAGCCTAACAAGGTTTTTCCTGGATCCTCTTCTCTCTCATGTTTACCATATTACTGTTGAGGTTTTAAGACGTTCGTTCTGTTAGTTTGGCGATTTTGAGACCTTTCGCCTTATTTTTAAATTAAATATTAAGACCTTTCGTGCACTATAGGTGTCGATTTTGTCCTGGTGAGCGATAGCGAGCCTCTAATTTTAGAAAGAACCAGCCTTCGGCCGAGACATTTTACTACCGAAAAATGTACACATTTATCTTGAAATGGGGTCAAGGGGGTGTTTTTCTAAGCTTGATGGAGGACTAGCGAGGAAACTCAAAATTATATAAATACATAAATATATAGACCAACAAGTAAGCACTACCCCCTTAATACAATAGAAGAAGGATAGGAGAATTGAGGGTGGGCACACATCATGATGGAGCCTAACGTTGGTCTGGATGAAGCAGTGGTTTTAAGAATTAATAGTGATGTGGAAGAATAGAAGGGAGAATACGAGAGAATGAAATAGGAAGATGGAGAGAAGACAACATAGGATGAACAAAAACTGTATAAAAGCAGGAGAAGAGGAGACGTTATAAAGGAAATATAAATACAATAAACTAGAATTAGGCAAGATAAAAGAGAGGGAAGGTTAAAATATAGAGTGGCCACTAATACCCGATGGCACCTAACATTAATTTTGTCCTGATGCAGTGGTGATCTTTGGCTCTCTACACTCTGGTCGTTCGTGATATAATTAATTATTTTCACTTCCAACACCAAACACCTCCCAAAGAAATTAATGAAAACATGTGATCGTCCCGGGTATAAAAGAGGATATGAAAAGATGATCATTTAGAAAAAAAATTTGATTGGTTGATTGATAGAAAACAAGATCATTTGGCACCGAATAAGCTAAATAACAAAAAGTGTGTGTAATATAAATATATATATAATTTATATATGCGCAAAACACTAAACACTTACAACTTTAAGATGAATACCAAATATCATTGTAAACAAAAATGAATATAAAAGCAACGCAATTATACAAAATTGAGAGGCCAGCCTCACTCAAAAAATAATTTAGAAAATAGGGTACAGTAAAAAAAAAAAAGAGAAGTAAAGAGAAGAAATACACACACATAGACACTAAAATACAATGAATGGGAATAATGGAAGGCAATAACGAACGAAGATGTGAGAGAGAGAAGAGCGAAATAAATAAAAGAAAGAAGTAAATTAATAAAGAGAAAAGACGAGGAGAGAAGAGAAGATGAAAACAAAAAGATAAATCAAACAGAAACACAACAGTAAATTATGATGACATCTTATATTTTGATATTGTACGATCGAATAAAGAGGAAGATGAGGAGATGAGATAATAAAAGAAAACAGGAGCTAGATAGTGAGAAGATAATTGAGCTGGAAATACAAAAGAAGGGAAGATATTTAGATGTGCGAAAACAAATAATATTTAGAAGAATTAAAGAGAAGATGGGAGAACAGATACAGAGGAGATAAAACAAATGTGAAAGCAAGAATAATATAAAAGATGAAGATGAGATACTAAAGAGGACATAAATAAAACCGATCAACAATAAAGAAGATGCTGCTACTATTTGTGCTGATGCAGTAAAGTGACCTTTGGCTGTCTGCCCTCCGGTTGCTGGTGATAAACCAAGACGAACGCGGGAGAAGGGAAGGTGAATTGAAGAACAAAATGTAGAAGGAAGAAGAGGATATTACAAAAGAGAATACAGTAAAATATGATGAACATAGGAGAAAGTACAAGAACATTTGATAAAGAGGGAAACAGAAAGGTCGAATAATAAACTTAATGATGAACAAAGCGTAGGAAAGATTGTATAAACAAGACAAAGGGGAGGACAAACAAGGACAAGCTTGAGTAAGAGATAAGACCCTATCCTGCATGAAAGAAGCCAGCAACAAGAAGGGCTGACCGGAATACTAATGAAGTGAAGAGAGAATACTAATGAAGTGAAGAGAGAATACTAATGAAGTGAAGAGAGAATACTAATGAAGTGAAGAGAATACTAATGAAGTGAAGAGAGAATACTAATGAAGTGAAGAGAGAATACTAATGAAGTGAAGAGAGAATACTAATGAAGTGAAGAGAGAATACTAATGAAGTGAAGAGAGAATACTAATGAAGTGAAGAGAGAATACTAATGAAGTGAAGAGAGAATACTAATGAAGTGAAGAGAGAATACTAATGAAGTGAAGAGAGAATACTAATGAAGTGAAGAGAGAATACTAATGAAGTGAAGAGAGAATACTAATGAAGTGAAGAGAGAATACTAATGAAGTGAAGAGAGAATACTAATGAAGTGAAGAGAGAATACTAATGAAGTGAAGAGAGAAAGAAAACTTGGATGATTTGTATAATTCTCGGAAGAAAAGCACGTAGTACGAATGGAATGCCTCAGTCGTTTAGTTCAACGTGTATTACAATGATTTCGCCCAAATTTCCAGATGATTCGCTAATATATAACGCCCCACAAAATAATAATTAAAATATATGAATACAGTAAATAGATAAATAAATGAAATACAACTATTCAACCCCGACCTATACTTAAGGCAGCCTAGGGAACGACTACTACCCAACCTAACCTACCTTAACCTAACCTAAGCTTAATTAACCCTTTCAAAAGGGTGAAACCAAAATATGTTTAATGCTGACTACCTACAGATAATATTGTTAAACTAAGGAAACACCTAGGAGAGTATACAAAATATGTACTCGATTCATTGAAGGAGTAAATTTAGTTGAATTCTTCCTGAACGTCAAGTACCCGACTTCAAAGTGTGGGCGGCACAATTCAAGTATGGTCAAAGGAAGTGAGGAATAAAAGAACAGTGATCGAATGGAACAAATTATATGCTTGAATAAATGATGGCATGGATGCAAGTATAGCAAAATACTGAGCCAGTGTGTTTAATGTGTGTAATACTGCCTGAATAGCTGGCTTAAGGGGAGGTATTTAGTTTGTTCCCTACGTTTTCATCAAGCTTAAAATTACACCCCCTAGATCCCCTTTCCAGATAAATTTTTACATTTTTCGGTAGAAAAATTTCCCGGCCAGAGGCCGGTTGCTCTTAAATTACAGGCTCGCTATCGCTCGCCAGGAAAAAATTGACACCTTAATGGCACGAAAGGTCTTAAAATTGACAGAAATGGGGCAAAATGTCTTAAAATGTCAAAACTACTAGGACGAACGTCTTATAATCTCAAAAGCAATGGGGCTAAACATGAGGGAGAAAGAGGTTCAGAAAAAAATCCTCCAGGTGGAAATCTCCCCTTAAGTTGTACAGCAACCTCCAAAAGGGTATCATGGGTCAGGTGGTCGATGTGTGTCGGGAAAAAAACAAAAAAAACAAAAAAAAACATATCAGATATTATATCTTAAGTTTGAACAGGCAATAACTCCATAAAACCCTGGAACAAAGATGTTATAGTCAAGCTTTGTTAAGTTGTTAAAAAGTAAACAATAATTAAAACCTGTACAAACATAAAAAAAAGCTTCGAAGACGTAACGTGTCTTACGAGGTTGTTGGTACACCGTGATTGTTCAGACATGAGAGGCAGTGCTGGCAGTGTTACAGAAAGGTAATTATAAGGTGGTCATTCTTCATAAACCATTGTCAAAAATTAGATAAATTAGGTTAGTTTAGTTGAGCTGAGGTGAAATTAGGTTAGGGTTAGTTTGATTATATCAGGTTAGGTTAGGATTGGGTAGGGTAGAGCAGGGTTGGGTTGGTTAGGTAGAGTAGGGTAGGGTAGAACAGGATAGGTTAGGGTAGATTAGATTAGGTTACGTTAGATCAAAGTTAATTAGGTTAGGTTAGCTTAGCTAGGTTAAGTTAGTTTTCAAGCTATATAGTTTAGAGGGTAGAGTTGACCAGGGACGCTAATTTCCTATAGCGAATGGAAAATAGCGTGGAAGCTTCAGAGGCATAACACGATTTTTGAGGTAGCCTTTACACCGTGATAGTCAAGACGAGAGTGACAGTTCTGACAAGGACACAGTATACGGGCGGACAGGTATACAGAGAAGGGATGGATAAAACCAGGAGCAAGTCACAGCACCCACAGACATATTTCAAGTCTTATTTTGTAAATTTCAAATTTTTCGTAATGTGAATAGCCTAGGTTTATGCAATTTGCTGCCATATCCACATTAAACATAATAAAAATCAAATGTAGGTTAATACAAGCCTACAATGCTCAGGGGAATTATCATAATGTGTGTGTGTGTGTGTGTGTGTGTTCACTTGCTTGTTTGTTCGTCAAGGGGAATCCACGCAATGCGAGCTAAGCTCATTATTATCGCGCCTCCTTAACTGGGAATGTATTGCGTGAAATGCATGTTAAGTGTTTATGTATCGTTGGAATGGCTGTGGATGTGTGTGTAGTCTGTATTTTAGTCAATTGGCGACATCTGGAAACGAAGGTTAGGGTTAATCTGTACGGTACCATTCTCACTACGGTACCAGTCTCACCCGAAGGCTTAGGTTGACCAGTAGCTTAGGTTGGCCAGTACGATACCCATCTCACCCTGTAACCGATCACCAACCCCAGATGGGACGTCACAACTTCGTCCACTTATACCAGGTTCCTATTTATACTGCTAGGTGAACAGAGGCTACACCGTTAGGAGACTTGCCCAAATGTCTCTTCCCCGCCCGGTCTCGAACCCGGGACCTTCTGGTTGTGAGCCAGACGCGCTATCAGTTACGCCACGGGGAGGTGTGTGTGTGTGTGTGTGTGTGTGTGTGTGTGTGTGTGTGTGTGTGTGTGTGTGTGTGTGTGTGTGTGTGTGTGTGTGTGTGTGTGTGTGTGTGTGTTTGTGTATTAAGCTTTATACTAAACTCCTAATATCATGTCATTAATTTGAAATTTTATCCGCTAATTTCCTATTGATTCAACTATCAGCAGACAATTTAATGAGGTTAGGAAGGACTTAAGGTTAACAGAGGATTAATTGAGATAGTGTTTATGTTTTTCATTAACGCGGGTTGTTTCTATCCTGTTTAAAATCTTCTAATATTCACCAGAAAATGTAAAAACACGTCAATATAATGCAAGGGTTAAATTGCCGAAGAAAACTTGCAAGAAAATACGCTAGTGTAACTCCGGCTTTATTATGGCCCAGGGAAAGTAGGGCAAGGTATCATACATACAAAAGGGGAGAGGACCACAGAGGGCTGAGCATGAGAGGGATACCTGGGGGAGTGAGAATAAACAGATGCTGGGAAAGGATAGAAAAAGTAGGCTGTGTATTGATGTAATATATATATATATATATATATATATATATATATATATATATATATATATATATATATATATATATATATATATATATATATATATATATATAATATATATATATATATATATATTATATATATATTATATATATATATATATATATATATATGCGCATTCTTTTAAGGGGAAGGTATGCCAGGGAGGGTAACACTGTAAAGAGGCTAGAAAGTGATATGATAGAAACTAAGCATATATCAAAGTGGTGGTATGGGTAGGGATACAGGTAGTGTTAATATAGATTGGTGTTACACGTCTACGAGTTGTACAAAGGAGTACAAAGGAAATCCAGCAACAACAGATCTAGTGACCCTTCTAGGTTGCTTGTCCTCCAAAACACTGAGGATCAAGTGTCCAAACAGTGGTTTAGAGTGGGTAAGGGAACATTGGAAAGGGAACTACTGCCCTGGAACTAATGTCCGTGGCAGGTGGTGGTAGGTGGTGGGGCTATAAGTAGCGCCAGCGAACCTGACAATAATCTTGACCCCGTAACTTCTTACTCGAAATGAATGAAAGCAATCGGGGTGACGTTTCTATCATTTGGGAAGAGTCCACCAGGAAATAGGTGTGGGTATTTACAGCCAGTTTGCTCAAGTCCCTTTTAAGTTACAGAGAGGTCAGGGATCAAGATTATTGTTAAGTTCGTTGGCGATAACTATAGTTATAACAGTGGTAGTGATGATGGTAGTGGCAAAAGTAGCGATACTGATTAATATTGTTGACGTTATGGACTTGTGTTATTAGTGATGATGTGAATATGTTGTTATTGTTGTTGTGGTGGTATGTGGTATGTGGTATGTACTAGGTGGTAAGTGGTAGCTACTGGTGGTGATAGTTGGTGGTGTGTGTGTGATGGAAATGGTGATGATGTTTACTGTGGTGATGGTGGCAATCATGAAATACACTACAACACTCAATGAAACAATGAGCCAACACAATGAACAGGATAAATAAGGGGAAAATAAACTACACAAATATTGTTATGACAGAGTCCTATACAAATAACAGGGAAGGACAAAGGAGTGTGGTGATGTTGGAGACGGAAATAGTATTGTATGTGTTGGTTTATTATTGGTCGATATGATAGTATGTTTAGAGTACTTGTTATGATGGTGATATTTATTCTGATTGGGTGGGTTGGTGTGTACAAGCTGATTGGTAGGTATGTAGGTTGGTATAGTGGTGGGAAGGTAAGTAGGTGGGTGGGTGGGTGGGTTTGACAGGTTGATGTGCTTGTGAGTGAGTCATTAAGTATATAGGTAGGTAGGTAAATAGATTGGTTGATAGGTGTGTGACTGGGTTAGTAAGTAAGTAGGTAAAATGTAGGTAATAGGTATGGAGTAGGTGGGTAGGTTTGGTAGGTTGAATATAGGTCAGTAAGGAAAATGCAGCTCCCGTACCGTAGTGAAGGTGAACAAAACAATAAAATATAAACAAGATGAAATGAGGCAACTTTCATTCATATGACGAGCCAAATCGTGGACGCAGCTTAAGAATACCTATACAATAAAACTTAAGAAAGACAAAAAGAGCAGGTAAGGCAAATAAACAGGATTTGAAAAAAAAAAAAAAAAAAAAAAATCAGAAAACACTGACAGCAGTAGGTATAACAAACCAACAATGAAATTACATAACATATCGTAAACATGAATACACTTGTGTAAAATGGGTAAACAAAAAGTCGAATTGAAGAAAGCGCTGACCACGAACAAATATATTACTGTAACTACATTGATTTACCATACTCCAACCATCACCAACGAAAAACCTGTCGAAATTAAGTGATTTAATTTCCCAAGCAAATTGGCAGTGAAACCTAAACACAAACAAAGGGAAGCCAATGAAAACGTTCCAAACGAGACGAGCCGACAGTGTAAGACCATGCAGTACATTAGTACAGTGTAAGACCATGCAGTACATTAGTGCAGTGTAAGACCATGCAGTACATTAGTGCAGTGTAAGACCATGCAGTACATTAGTAGTGTAAGACCATGCAGTACATTAGTGCAGTGTAAGACCATGCAGTACATTAGTACAGTGTAAGACCATGCAGTACATTAGTAGTGTAAGACCATGCAGTACATTAGTGCAGTGTAAGACCATGCAGTACATTAGTACAGTGTAAGACCATGCAGTACATTAGTAGTGTAAGACCATGCAGTACATTAGTGCAGTGTAAGACCATGCAGTACATTAGTACAGTGTAAGACCATGCAGTACATTAGTGCAGTGTAAGACCATGCAGTACATTAGTAGTGTAAGACCATGCAGTACATTAGTGCAGTGTAAGACCATGCAGTACATTAGTGCAGTGTAAGACCATGCAGTACATTAGGAGAATGGAAAGCAAATGTGTAATTAGAGAGAGATTTACATAGATTGAAATTATATATACACACACACACACACACACACACATATATATATATATATATATATATATATATACAGGGTCTTCCAGTAATGCTTTTCATAAATTATATGGTGCACTCATCAGACAAAAATAAGAATAAATTACTCTATGAACATGAGGTTGAGTATTTATAATAACGGAGTTATTACACGATTTAAGTTAACGATAGATACAATGCCATTCAGTCCAAGGGGTAATGTTGCCATTTTAGTGGATTATATCCATTTGGCCTTCGCTATCGCTTGCTAGCCTCAAGATAGTGAGCAGTAGCGATCTGACTTTTCGGTAGAAAAATATGTCCGGCTTTGCCGGATTTGATTATCCTACCGAAAAAATCATCTCGCTACCGCTCGCTAGCCTGAAGAGAGAACGCCGATTAGATCTGGAGGTTAGCAAGCGATAGCGAAGGCCAAATGGATATAATCCACTAAAATGGCAACATTACCCCTTGGACTGAATGGCATTGTATCTATGTTAACTTAAATCGTGTAATAACTCCGTTATTATAAATACTCAACCTCATGTTCATAGAGTAATGTATTCTTATTTTTGTCTGATGAGTCCACCATATAATTTATGAAAAGCATTACTGGAACACCCTGTATATACTGTGTACATGCAACAACAAACCTTACGATCCCAGCGAGATAATCAGGACTTACTTCTAATAGAGATGACAAACTCGATAGTAAGGGAAAGTGGAATGCAAGGATAGAAAGAGAGAGAGAGAGAGAGAGAGAGAGAGAGAGAGAGATAGAGAGAGAGAGAGAGAGAGAGAGAGAGAGAGAGAGAGAGAGAGAGAGAGAGAGAGAGAGAGAGAGAGAGAGAGAGAGATAGAGAGAGAGAGAGAGGTGAAAACAAGTATCAGGAAAATGAACCAAAAAACAAAATTAAACTTAGTAGTTGGGAATAATAAGATATAGAAGAACAATGTCCGGGTGTAAGGTAGGAAGAAAGAGAGACCGGGGGGGGGGGGGGGGGAGAGAGAGAGAGGGTCATTACTAGACGTGCCAAACCAGTGCCAATCCCCCCCCCCCTCCCCCTCCCAACACACACACACACACGCAGTGCCACACCACCCCGCCCTGCCTTATGTGGCCCACATAATGTGCCATGGTTCTCTCTCTCTCTCTCTCTCTTGTTCTCTCTCTCTCTCTCTCTCTGTGAATACTACTGTGTTAACTACCACATCTCCTTTCCTTTTGAGTGTGAATCGTCAGCCTTGGTCGGTAACCCATCTAGGGGAGAGAACATTATATAAATCCGGGTGGATGGGACTCTTGAGCCTTGGTTGGCAACATGTCTAGGGGAATAACCCTTATACAAAATACCATAGGGCGGCGCGCTCATCGGTGCCACTTGCAGGTGGCGAACTGTACAATAGATACAATACTGTAGATAGATAGTTAGTAAGCCGAAAACTGTAAACTATTTTTGTTTTTATGGAGGGTTATATTTTAATCAGGTAATCTGTTATAAGTTATATTAATAGTTGTTTTCATTATTCTTCTTCATCTCAAATTTAGCCTAATATTTCCTATAAAATAAATTAATAGAACCATTTTTGGTGTGGCATTGCATCGTGAAAACCAGGATCTATGGCTTAGACTGGTAAACATAGACATCTTCAAAGTTACCCAACATAACCAGCATCATAAGAACAGACTCGTGGGGAATAAACGGTTTAACCTTATCTCCCAAGTGGAAACAAATAAAAACAAGACTGAGCCATTGACGGATAAGTTCAAGCGGAAGCTCAGTTCGGTATGTCAGGGCTAATAATGTACAGGCCAGGCCGATTTGAGAACCCTTTGAGCGAATATATGCATGCATAGCAAGTACAAGCCAGTTAGATGCTAACCTGAGTATGTGTGAGCAGTTTGAAAGTTGTGCAAGTCTCCTATAGTTAATTAAGTCTTCAAACTACTGATATACACACTCAAATTGGTCTGTAGTATAGTACTATAAGGCTGACAGGCCGAGCTAACTTATATTGCTGGCCTAACTCATCTGTCCGCTTTAATTGAAATAACAACCAAAAATAACCAAATCAAGTTCACAATCTCACTACAAGTAACTGTACATAAGTAGCTAACATTACATAAGCTAAGATAATTTAATGCTTACCTAGTACAGTACCGTATATACTTTACCTATATCATATTCATATATAGGATATAAACACTTTTTCATAAAGAGTGCACACACACACACGCGCGCACACACACACACACACACATTCCGTACCCTAACCATTCCAAATATAATCGTACACACCAAACACACATAATTCCTCTTTGCACATACCATCCCTATCTCTATAATATCCGTAAAAGACAAATACAACAGATCTTGCCAATATACCTCGGCCCCAATACTTCAATATATTAGGGAAATATTCTCCTCAAATAATGTGTTAACGTCCTACAACTACGTACAATACTATTTATATTGCGTCATTAACCCTCTCAGTATTAAGGTACACATTTTCACGAAACCCTGGCTATCATTAGATAATTTTATGCAGCTTGGGAAGTACCTCTAACAACGAAAAGTGACATTTATTTCAATTACCCCTTATACTCACATATTTATTTCAATTACCCCTTATACTCACATATTTATTTCAATTACCCCTTATACTCACATATTTCAATTACCCCTTATACTCACATATTTCAATTACCCCTTATACTCACATATTTATTTCAATTACCCCTTATACTCACATATTTCAATTACCCCTTATACTCACATATTCAATTACCCCTTATACTCACATATTTCAATTACCCCTTATACTCACATATTTCAATTACCCCTTATACTCACATATTTCAATTACCCCTTATACTCACATATTTCAATTACCCCTTATACTCACATATTTTTTCTAAACCAATTATTCATCGTCTAATAATAACTAGGATAAATGAAAAAGGGTGTCCTCAAACACTGAAAAGTTTCATAAACTAATATATTTATAAGTGCCGATACTTTAACTTTATATAGCCTATACCGTAACTTCAAACATCCACATCTGTCTTCATGTAATAATGGCTTTATATATATATATATATATATATATATATATACAGTATATATATATACATATATATATATTATATATATATATTATATATATACATATATATATATATATATACCGGTATATATATATATATATATATATAAAATATATATATATATATATATATATATATATATATATTACCGTATATATATATAAATATATATATATATATATATATATACCGGGTATATATTCTTTAAATAAATATTTAATCTTTAGTGGAGATATATGTACACATTTAGTGGAGATATATGTACACATTTAGTGGAGATATATGTACACATTTTTCATCCACAACCTTACTGTACATCTCTTTAAACACAATTTAGAAAATATTAATCTATAAGTCATTACCTTCCACAATGATTTTCTCCTCAACACAAACGTTCTCATAATAAACATATATTCATATTTTCCCGATCACTAACCTTGCCCTACATTTATACATTTCATAATCCTCTCAAAAGAAGTGGCATATACAATTTCCTCTTACACAACCTAACCCAAAAAATCTGTCTGTATAGTCCCTCATAATAAACCTGTGTATATAAAGTTTCTATCGCCAACCTTTCCCGACGCACTCTCAAAATAACAAAGTTGATTAAATCTCTAGTTTTGCAATCAATTAAAACACACACATATATATATATATATATATGTATATATATAGTATATTGTATATATATACAGTATATATATATAATTTTCCCCGATACACCTTAACACTACATTTGCTCGACTAGATAATCTAACAAAATAAACATGTATATATAATTTATCTCTATCACAAAACATACCCTACCAATCTTCAATTTCAGTTTCTCTAAAAATAAATATAATAAAAATGCATATATACCTTGCATAGCCCCTCAAAATAAATGTGTATATAAAATGTCCCTATCACTAACCTTACCGTACATTTATTTGTGTACAAGTCCCACTAACCTTCTCATACTTCACAAAAACAGGTTGTTTACCATCTAGGCCCATTCATTTAGTCACCCGTACCGCCACCATCGGAAATAATTAACACTTTTCATTTACAAACATGTTTATGAGTGTTATAATGATTGTGATAATAATGTATGTGGTATTTCATTAATATTTAAATGATGTGACACGTAGGCCACTATAGTCATCCTCCTATGAAATGAGCTACAAGGTGGTGTCCCTCGCCCTGTGCGGTGTTGTCAAATATTCAAAGCTTTAACAACAAATGTTAGTTTTTCAGGCTATTAACAAATTAATTTTAGCTTTTATGACTATATATATTATATTACAATTTATAAAGGTTATGTGGTGTTAAGAAACATATCATTTTAAGGATATATAGAAGGAATTTATACAACATATGGCACGCTATTTAGAACATGTTGCCATTTTTCTGGGGACAGCTATAAATAGATCGAAGGAGTGGTATGATATGCGACGTTGCCAAGTAATGTCAATGCGGTTCTGTTGGCTACGCACGCACTCACACACACCCCTACAGATACACACACAAACACACAATCTCCAAAATGCAATATAGCACAATGTAATCCCATCAAAAGAGAGAGAGCGAGAGAGCTGGATACGAGTAATGGTGTAATGGCAATGATTTAAAGGGTCTCAAACAACGACAACAACATCACCCAGGTCAGACGGTCACTAACCCTCATTTATAGCGCGACCACCATGGAAGGAAAAACTCGCAAAAGTTACTCTCATCTTCATAGCCAGGTAAGGGAGATGCTGTACAATGTAAATAGGTATTTTCAACGAGAGAAGGGAAACAGAGGACCTATGGTAGATCCCTCAAAAGCTGTTGTTCGTACAGCCCAAGCTACCAACGTGAGTGAATCAACAGTGAAGCGAATTTGCTCCAAATTAAACAAAATTGGTGATACTGAGAATGAACCTGAGAAGCCCATATTCTCCTCACCAACAAAAAATCGTCCTCAAACAGTAACAAATTTTGATGATTTCGATATATGTGTGTTAAGGAGAACAATCTTGGAATTCTACGAGAGGAATGAAATCTCTACAATATACAAAATCATGGAAGAGATCAGAGAAAAGATCAACTACACTGGTAGCCCTGAGTCTCTTCGCAGAGTTGTGTTGAAAATTGGCTTCAAATTTGCCAAGATTAATGGGCGCCAATTTCTCATGGAAAGAAGCGACGTGCTTGCGGCCCGTTCAACATTTTTACAAGAGATGCAACGCCTACGAAAATCGTGCCATAATTTTGTTTACCTAGATGAAACCTGGGTAAACCAAAATTACACTGTCCCTAAGTGTTGGATTGACTCTGCATCCCCCAAAGCTACAGGGATTAAGGCACCCACTGGTATATAGCCTACCTATTATTTCGTTTCTGTAACTTTTATACAAGAATACCAATAACCCTTCCAGACATAAAAACGTCTTTTACATTTATTTCAAGTTTCCCTTCTAAATGTGATAGAAGAGAACGTTGCTTGGTTTCCCGTTTTCTAATAGGTTTGTTTTGGTAAAAATGTGGCACCACCGCACAGGGCGACCTTGACCTCCTTGGAGCTCATTTCAGTTGAGGTTGACTATACTCATACAGTAGGCTATATGGGACTAGGCCTAGTTATATTTGGGGAACTCATAGTATCATGCATGCATGGCTGTTAAAGATAAACATTTCAGAAAATGTGTGTGATAGGATTAAAATAGCTGGAATTGTCTGTTGTGCGGTATTAAGTGAATGGGCTACTTTTGGGCGAGTTTGGAGATGTGATGTGTGCTGGCAACCTTGGAATATACACACACACACGCACGCACGACACAATCTATAACTGAACATTTTACCTTTATTAAGACTATAATCCACATTATATTAAGATTTCCATCTGTGAGAAACAAATATCTACCACCATTACTGCTAATGTGCACATAAATGCACAAAGTAACAAAGTAAGTTAAGTGGGGAAGAGATGTTTACTGTCCGAGAAGTTTCGTATAATGACTATTATGGGTAGCGAACACTGGCATCAATTTATTATGCGCTTGCCAGATCTGAAACTAGTTTATAATTGTATAATCTAATATCCAGTAAAGTGGCTAATGACGATTATTTTATAAGTTCATCTCGAGTTTTTATACATATCATTTTAATTTTAGGACATGGATACCTATCTATTAAAATATTAACAGAACTATTTTTCGAATGACTGCCATGTGTTTTTGTGGGCCTAATCAAAATGTGTTATTAATTATAAATACTTTGTATATTGGACAATGTACTGAATAGAATGTTAGAGTAATATTTCTGTAACATTCATGACTATAGAAATCCAGTGATATTTTGATGGCTGCGATTTAAAAAATTCAATTCACTCGATGGCAACAAATTTAGGTTGGTGCGAACCAAAGGCGGGAAAAATAGCAGACGATTTTTTTATTGTCCCCCATTGGTTGGACTGCCATGTTTAGAGTAAAAGTAGTATCACCATTAACTATTATCTTGATTGTATATGAAATAATATAGGAAATATTTGAAAGTCAAATTAAAAATGGACTTCATAACAGAAACAAATATACTATACAACTTTCAATTGATTTATACAATAAAAGAGCGATGGGTCCTCACAATAGAGCAGAAAATGTCCATAATATCGCCAGTCATTAGCACAAAATTAGTTAGAATTGTAAAGCATCGCGATATATTAATTCAATTAATAGCTATGACCCCAACCTTTTCAACTTATGATATAAATGATATGAGATCAGGAAGAGTGAGCAGTTGGTGTTCATGTTATATAACTGTTAATGTAGTCATGGTATATTATAAGAAGACAAAAAATTCGACATCTAAATTACAAGGTACAGTTCCTTACACGTCCGACTGGTACAGTGCTACATTTATATGTGCAATTTTAGCTATTTATGAGTATATAATGAAAATAATATATACAGGCTTAACCTATGACTTCGTATGTTAAAGTCCGTATTCTGTTTACTAATGTTATACATACATATACATATAATAACATTAATTAAAATTAGCTGTGCCAATTGGATGTGTGGGCAACTGTACTTTATATTACAGTATGATTGTGTTTATCCGGTTCAGGATCCTTTGTATATATATACCGGTATGTATATATATATATATATATATATATATATATATATATATATATATATGATAATATTGGTTTCTAACATGTCTGTTGCTTTGTATCCTTGCTGGCTGCCTGTCTCTATGTATGTTTTATGTATGCCTAGTTTTTGCTGTATATACTGTATATACTGTATACTATATATATATATATATATAGTATACAGTATATATACAGCATATATATATATATATATATATATATATATATATATATATATATATATATATATATATATATATGATAATATATGTTTCTAACATGTCTGTTGCTTTGTATCTTTGCTGTCTGCCTGTCTCTATGTATGTTTTATGTATGCCTGGTTTTTGTTGTGTCTATCACATTGTAAAGCTCTCCTGCCTCAACTGTCAATGTGTTTATTAGGTGTGAGAGCAGGAAGAGTTCAGCCGTCACCCAGCCCTCCTACACTACACCTCTACAATTATAGTGCTGCATACATAAAGTAGTGCCTCCCTCTTGATCTATCTGTGTGTGTGTGTGTGTGTGTGTGTGTACCTCAGCGTAGTTAATGTTGTCTGCCTCCCCCCCCCCCCTCTCTCTCTCATCTACAAAAATAGTCCTTTAGACTTCATTTAGCCGGTTACCCCCCCCCCCCTGCTCTCTCACTCTCTCTCTCTCTCTATATATTATATATATATATATATATATATATATATATATAGATATATATATATATATATATATATATATATATATATATATATATATATATATACTGTATATATATATATATATATATATCCAATACAGAGTATTATTCACGTGTTATACAAATAGCATCTAATAAAAACGATAACATGAAAATAGCAAAGAGGAAGCAATAACTTAAGACTGTATTAGGTAGTCAAATTATCAGGATAAATAAACAAATTACAATACAAAAAATAATTAAAGAATATACACCTAAAGAGACAAAATATTATAATTATAATAAAACACATATATTACTACTACTAGTTACACTAATACTAATAATAGTAATAATAATAAAGATTAAGACTAACTAATCTTGTAGAAATCTAGATATTCTAAAATCAACAGAATACACCCAATCTAACAGCTGACCTACTACCATATGATCTGAAATGCCTCAATATCAACATAATTTACAGCATCTTTTCTCGAAATACAAGTCTACCAGCACATCTAGAGATAGTAGGAACGGCATGCCAAACGCTCTTAACCTATAATCCACAGAAGATTGATTATATACTGTCCGGACCCTCCTGAGCAGAGTTCCGAGCTAGCGAACTGCAATGTTGCCTCTGGCCCCATTCAAATATAGGCCTACCGCTGTTGCCCCAGGATACGGCCCACAAGGGCAGTACAAAGAAGCTGCAGGACTTCAACACCAACAATTGAATTATGGCTTTACCTCTACATTACCTCAACTGGCCAAGGGGCGTCGTTATCAAATGATACCAGCGCTTTGTTATCAACTGGTACCAGCATTTCATTACCAACTGGCACTAACACTACTTTCAACTGACTGTATTACCCGTACTTCATTATCAACTGGTACTTCTGTTGTTTTATTATCAACTGGAACTTCTGTTGTTTCATGATCAACTGGTACTTCTGTGGTTTCATTATCAACTGGTACTTCTGTTGTTTTATTATCAACTGGAACTTCTGTGGTTTCATTATCAACTGGTACTTCTGTTGTTTTATTATCAACTGGTACTTCTGTTGTTTTATTATCAACTGGAACTTCTGTTGTTTCATGATCAACTGGTACTTCTGTGGTTTCATTATCAACTGGTACTTCTGTTGTTTCATTATCAACTGGTACTTGTTGTTTCATTATCAACTGGTACTTGTTGTTTCATTATCAACTGGTACTTCTGTTGTTTCATTATCAACTGATACTTCTGTTGTTTCATTATCAACTGGTACTTCTGTTGTTTCATTATCAACTGGTACTTCTGTTGTTTCATTATCAACTGGTATTTCTGGTGTTTCATTATCAACTGGTACTGCTGTTGTTTCATTATCAGTGGCAACGAACGTATACCCTTGTCCTCAATCGGTCACCGTACTTCATTATCACCTGGTACAACTGCAAAAATTGACCACCTGCAGAACATCACCAAGAAGGAGCCGACAACTCTTCCATTCAGACTTGGACGACGAGGATATAGATTGGGTCCATATTTGCCTCTGTACACAAGGCTTGGGGCATATACATGTGACTTCGTAGTTAAGGTAAACAAAAGAAAGAAGCATTGTACTGCACTTAGGTTTAAGCAAATCTGTATATGTTCAGCCTCAGAGCAGCAATTGAACAATAAACCAACAATGGCTATTATTTATTACCCATTTCAGTACATAATAAGACGCATTATATCATTACTGTATTAATAACAGATCATATTTAGCTTTGGAAGACCTTCTACAAATCAAATGGTTAAACTCTATCTTAACTCTCACAATTCCTTACCAAACTGAAATAATTCAACTACTAATAGCCATAACAAAAGTCCTAATAAAAAAGGTTTAACAAATTATCACGTAAAGTTAAAATCAAAAGTTCCAAAAACCTTGAGAAACTCTGTAAAATGTGGAGAGGGACATACACGCGACATTCCTATGACGTGAAACACATAGTGCTAAGAAGGGTTATTAGAAACGCGTGAGGACTGTCAAAGAAAAGTGTTAACTTAAAATTACACAGTGTATCAGCACATTTATCAGCAAACTGAACCATACAATATTAGTCTTACGTGCATCTAAATTCATTTTCTTGTATAACCATTTATCTTCCAGTTACTGCACATAATATAATGTATATAAACTTCTTCCCCTGCAACCTTTGAGCGCCACTCCCGGATCCTTCTTGATGACACCCGCCCATACTAGTTGGTCACACTCACTTTCTGGGGAACCTCACAATGTCTCTCACACAAAACCCTCAAGGCGATGTCACACCAGCGATTTTTACAGCAATTGTTCAGGCAATTATGATCTAGCAGCTGCATCATTTATGTTTCAATCAAATTCAGTCCCCTAATATAAACCACCTTCAGTCTAGTTGCTTCTCGAATATTGCTGAAAAAACATTCGTGTAACAACAGCCCCTTACCTCACACCCACCCACCCACACACACACACACACACTATATATATTCTCCATTGCTAGAGGTTACCAACGTTAGAATAAAGGAGCGAGGATATAATTACCTCTAGCTCCCATACCACTATACAGTGTATATCCCCATTTCTATTGCACCCTTGCATATATTATACAGTAGTAGGTTACTGTAGGTTCTTTCCTTGCAACATTTGAAGGTCAATCCCGGATCTTTCTACCTGACACCCACCCACACCAGTTGGTCACACAGTCTCTCACTCTCGCTCTCTCTCTCTCTCTCTCTCTCTCTCTCTCTCTCTCTCTCTCTCTCTCTCTCTCTCTCTCTCTCTCTCTCTCTCGCTCTCTTCTCTCTCTGCTCTCTGCTCTCTCTCTCTCTCTCTCTCTCTCTCTCATCTCTCTCTCTCTCTCTCTCTCGCTCTCTCTCTCTCTCACAGTCACAGTATTTTTCTTGACTCATTTGGCCTTCTAATTACTACATAAAATGTTATTATAAATAGTCAACAAGTGGTGGGCTGACCCTTTGTCAGAGTGAGGGTTGGTGTCCTCTACTTCCCATAGCCCCTTCTATCTTTTTCTCCTTCTGCATCTCTAATTTTTTCAAATGGCGTAGGGATGCGGCGACCCCAACGCCCGCCACTTTCTGGTGCAGGTAGCCTCCTCTGTGGTGGGGGGTGGGTGAAGAAATTTCCAACACACAGCTTTTCTCCGGTGAGACGTAGAAGTCGGCTAAAGGGGATCGGGGGCTGGGGGCCTGGTATCCTTCTCCCCTTAAATAAATCTACCAAAAAAACAAGACATGTTAATTGAGTGAACACGTGGTCATTTGGAGTAAGGGGTCGGGCGCAAGTTGGACTAGATAATAGTCCATCAGGCGCCTGGCCGGGGCCCGGGGAGACGATTAATATGTAGGGTGTGCCTGGAAGTGTGGTGGGAGGGCTTGTGGCTTTGGCTCCGCTGCATGTCTGCCTGCCGAGATCGGAACCTCTCCGGGTGGTCAGGGGCCGGGGGAGTGCTGGAGCGACCTTGGTAACCCTGGTCTCTGGGTCTTCTCCTGGGTGACCTGGATGTGTGAGTTTGTGTTTTTTATCTGTGTTTATTTTTTGTTTTATGTTGTTTTTGTGTTTTCCCTGTTCTTGCTCTGTCTTGAGTCGGCTACCCCAAAAATGGGGATTGGGCCTGAGCATATAGATAGATAGATAGATAAATAGTCAGTCATTCTAGGAATGTGACTACAATATTTGTTGTTTCATAGCTTTGATTGACAAATTTGCTAACTACATACACTTCCAGGATATCTTCATTATGCACTCTATGTATTCATAAGACCACACAAGCTTTCCTTATCAAATCCCTCTCCAATAGTCACAAACTCAACTGTTCATCATTATGTCACTGTTTTCCACACCCACACATTAATATTAGCAATACTCATTCCTTATCGACTATCACTATATCCACATTCAAGCTTGTAATATTCTTGATCAAAATTTAAGTTCGTCACCCAAAACAAGAAAGTCAAGTAAACACAATAAATTCAAAATAACAACAAGCAAATAACATGAACAACCTCGGGACACCTATAAAACAAGTGTTTTGAAACCAAAATGCTGACTAATCGCTGGACAAATATAATATTACTATTTCAACAATAAGTTGTAAATCCAAGGAAGGCAAACATAAGCAAAATATTAAATATACCAACACAATCTGAGAAATGAGAATGTAGCGTTTTGATACAGTAACATTTGACTTACGACCACACCGTTATTAGCCGTAAGCATACCGAATTTTAAACTTAGTAAATATAGAAATACAGCGACGTATCAAAACGCCCTCCCCTCCAAGACAACCAACATATCCACAAGAAAACCAACAACACATTGTACTGCCCATAGATCTTTCCTTATCAACGCAAACTCGACGCGAAATGTGAGAAGACCGGGAACAACAACAATACAAGCAGAAACACTTGAAGGCATGTGGTTGGAATCAGGTAGTGCGTCAGATTAGCGCCAACAAACCTGGTAAGTGGTGTTATAAAACAGTAAGAAGCCTTGTACAATGTGGTTCTCACGGTCCTTGCAGTTTACAGTCAGGTAATATTCTTATGTGAATCTATCAACTTCCATATATATAATTGATTTATGTGTATCTATCATTCTTTGTATTTGTCTAATAGATTTATGTGTATCCATCATTCTTTGTATTTGTCTATCTATCTCTTTATTTACTCCAAGAAGACCCCTGAGTGAATTAACAGGAATTTTGTTTATATCTTTGCATACTGTTCTTCCTATCATAAGAACATAAGAACATAAGAAAATGGGAGTCTGCAGAAAGCCGATTGGCCTAAGCAAGGCAGATCCCTGTCCCACACAACCCCAAATCAATTACAAAGCCTAATTATAGGCTCAACACTCTAATACCCTGAGGATCATCTTACCAAAACGGTTAGAGATTAACGCAGGATTATGGGGGTCTGCAGAGCGCTGATTGGCCCAACCCGGCTGATCCCCCTTCACACCCAACCCTTCTCGTCCATATGTCTTATCCAATTTTATCTTAAAGCTCCTACAGTTTTAGGATCCCACTATAGCACTTGGTAGTCCATTCCACCCATCTACAACTCTGTTACCAAACCAATATTTGCCTATATCTTTTCTGAAACGAAATTTATCTAATTTGAAACCATTGGTACGAGTTCTTTCGCTATCACTGAGCTTTAGTACATTTGTCATGTCCCCTTTGTTAATCCCACTAACCCACTTGAACACCTCTATCATATCCCCTCTAACTCTGCGTCTCTCTAACGAATGTAAACCTAATTTCTTCAACCTTTCTTCATACGGAAGATTTCTAATATTATGGATCATTTTTGTCATTCTACGCTGTACTCTCTCCAATGAATCTATGTCCATTCTGTAATAAGGACACCAAAATTGGACAGCATAATCCATATGGGGTCTCACTAATGACAAGTAAAGTTTTAAGAACATCAGCAGTTCTGTTACTCGCACTCCTAGAGATGAACCCGAGAATCCTGTTTGCCTTATTACGAACGCCTATACACTGTTTTCTAGGCTTCAAATCATTGCTAACAAACACACCTAGATCTTTCTCGCAGTCTGAATTTTCTAATTCTAAATTAGCTAGTTTATATTTAACATTTGTTTGCATCTTCCCTATCTTTAATACCTTGCATTTGTCAATGTTAAACTTCATCTGCCAATTTACTGACCATTCATGTAAGGTATCTAGATCCCTTTGGAGGCACTCTATATCGCTATCTGAATCAATTGATCTCCCCATTTTAGTATCGTCTGCGAATTTACTTATCCTACTAGTTATACCTAAATCTAGGTCATTTATGTATATAAGAAACAACAGGGGACCTAATACCGATCCCTGGGGGACACCACTATCCATCCATCTACTTCTATCTACTATGTATCTACCTATTTATTATCCCCTTGAAGCCCCCAGAGTGTAGATGTTAGGGCCTCACTTCCTACGACAGCCTTGTCGCAGATGCCTCATGCCAATAAGCTTATTATATACACCTTTACACTTGGCGTTCTGGGGGATTCAGAGCTCGTGTCGGGCTGCTGGACAAGGTTAAGTGGATTCATACCTTAACAGAGTGTTTTATCAATACATTATACAGTGTATATACAGTATATATATATATATTATTTTTCTTGTTTGTCAGAATGCGCGTGTGTACCCGCCCACTCACCCACACCAAGGTCACTCTGCAAGGTGCATGACACACCTCAAAGATCTGGTTGTTCTGTTTACACACACACACACACACACACACACACACACACACACACACACACACACACACACACACACACACAGACAGACAGACAGACAGACAGACAGACAGACAGACAGACAGACAGACAGACAGACAGACAGACAGACAGACAGACAGACAGACAGACAGACAGACAGACAGACAGACAGACAGACACACACACACACACACACACACACACACACACCAAGGTCACTCTGCAAGGTGCATAACACACCTCAAAGATCTGGTTGTTCTGTTTATACACACACAAGGCACACACATATTAACAATCACACTTACTCACACACATACACACACTCACACTCACTTACTCACTCACATACACACACTTCATATAATTATTCAAATACAAATCTAATCATGCATGAATTAACTTGAATTATACCATTACACACCATACACACATAATATGCACGGTCATCCATGAATATGATCAAACAAAGCTATCCAATAACAACAGCTCCACAAAACAATCTAACTCCTCTCTCTCTCTCTCTCTCTCTCTCTCTCTCTCTCTCTCTCTCTCTCTCTCTCTCTCTCTCTCTCTCTCTCTCTCTCTCTCTCTCTCTCTCTCTCTCTCTCTCTCTCTCTCTCTCTCTCTCTCTCTCTCTCTCTCTCTCTCTCTCTCTCTCTCTCTCTCTCTCTCTCTCTCTCTCTCTCTCTCTCTCTCTCTCTCCACACGTACTTCAGATCACAGTAATAGAAGGCCACCCCAAATTAGCAAGAATGTCCCTGTGGAGGCAAAAGCATAAAACTGAAGGCAATGACAAGAAGATATCAAGGCCTGGGGTAAGAATGGTAACCCCTACGATGACGCCTTTCTTTGTTGACATATTAGTTGACAGTTTGTATTAAGTTTTGGAAGGTGATGTGGGAGCCAGAGGATAGATTTTATTAATTTTTTGAAAACCTGTGAGAGTCATAAACTAAAAAAAAATAAAAAAATAAATAGGCTAATAATAACAACAAATCAGAGATATAACAAAAGTTAACGTACCGTATATAATCAGTGGTTATAGTATTGAGGACACTTTAATTACCTTTTCCATACCTTTTTAATCCCATAATTTGTTTACAGTGTAGGTTAATTACAATCAGTTAACCTAGCTCCTCCTTAACTCCCCGATATCCTTCCTGAGCTCAATAAATTAGTCCACCGTTAGCTAGAATTATCACACCATCGTATACTGAAGGGGTTAACATCAAACGAATCCTAGACTACGGACATTTGTCCCAGGGCAGTCTTCCCTTTCCATTTTTCCCTTACCCACTCTAAACTACTGTTTGGACACTTGACCATCAGTGTTTTGGAGAGCAAGCAGCCTTGAGGGGTCGCTGGACCTGTCGTTGCTTGATTTCTTTTGTAATCATTTGTACACCAAGTAAATGTTCTTTTCATTGACAACAAATAATTAATCTTATTATTGTAGATATTCCTCGATATTCCAAGGTATTATTTTGTAATCTGTATCTGTTTCCATGTTATGTGATGTTGCGGGAATACGGTGAACACAAGGAAAACAAATGAAAATAAATTAATATTAGTTGTCAAGAAGTAGGGAAGTGGAAAATGAAGATGAAGAAACAAATGTGAGGTGTAATATGAAAAGGTTGAAGAGATGAACAAAGAAACAATCACAACAACAACACTTACGATTAATAACATCTACAAGAAAGTAAAAATGTAATATATATATATATATATATATATATATATATATATATATATATATATATATATATATATATATATATACCAGTATTATACCACAAGACCAGACCTGTATAACGTACAGACTGGAAGAGATTAAATAAATAAAAAATAGAAACCTCAAATAGGGACCAGGCTTGAGGAATAAGTCGTAAACGAAATATTACGGTACTCAAGAACAAAAGAATACCTTGGAGACCGGAAGAATTACTGTACATGCACACAGCTGAACACCACAGGTCACACACACACACACACACACACACACACACACACACAGCAACATACACACAACAAAATAGCCAATAATAAAGAAACACCTTGCAGAGAGGAAACGATTAATGTGAGCATCAAAACATTGGCAAAACAGAATGAACAATTTTAAGGAACAAATAAAGAAATAATATAAAATAGTCAATACCCTAAACACACTATGAAGAACTAAAGAGCAACAGAGTAACAAACAGAACGAAGACCAATTAAATTTAAAAAGTGCATGCGTCAAGAAAAACAAAGATGGATAGAACATGTAAGGCACCCTAATTACTACTATCCTAACTCTATATAAATCCGGGTGTCGATACTATAACAATACTAATCTTATCTAATGACACTGCTCGACAGGTTGGGAGAGAGATATCCTGACCAGGATTCGAACCCACTCACTCCAAGTATATTTGGGAGAGTTGGGCACCGTAACCGCTCGGCCGTGAGCGATTTCCAATTTCTTATCTTCTAATACCTCCTCCCATACATATAGTAGGTGGTACCCGCCTTTCAACACATTCCCATCCCTATTCTGTCTAAGAAGAGGGAACCGATTTTCCCAGTATTTCTTCCAATCAAAAAGCAAATTCCGGAACCCTCTCCCTCATCCTACGACTTAAACGGCTTCAAGCACTGTGTGTCCAGACATATTGACTCGAACGTACCTTGAATTACGTTCTATCACTTTTTCAAAGGGGGTAGGGGGTGAGGGGGCGGCACACCCATTTCAGGGCGCTTTGCCTTTTGCTTCCTTCAAGCACAAGAAAACATATGTGAGCAAGGTATATGTTAAAAGACAGGAAATAAAATATGAAGCAAAAGTGTATATAATTGATATATACAGTATACTGCAGGTAAGTAGAACATATAGACAGGCAGAGAGGGAGTGAAAGTGAGCCATCTGCACCAGAGTTACTAGTAGAGCCAACATCAACAAAACGGTACCAGGTGCAGGAAAGTGAGGCTGGCCCTAGTCTGTCAAGATCAATGTGTGTGTGTGTGTGTGTGTGTGTGTGTGTGTGTGTGTGTGTGTACTTACTCTAGTTGTACTTACTCTAGTTGTATTGCGGGAGTGAGCATGCTCGTTATTTCCCGCCTCCTATATGTGTAGGTGTTATATGTATCGTTGGAATGGCTGTGGATGTGTGTGTAGTCTGTATTTTTAGCCAATTGGCGACATCGGAAACGAAGGCTTAGGGTGGATCTGTATGGTACCATTCTCACTATAGACGGTACCGTCTCGCCCGAAGGCTTAGGTAGCCATCAGCTTAGGTGAACCATATGATACCCATCTCGCCTTGTACCATTTTTGCCAACCCCAGATGGGACGTCACAACGTCGTCCACTTATTCCAGGTACCTATTTACAGCTAGGTGAACTGAGGCTAACACATGAAAGGAGACAAGCCCAATTTGTCTCCGCCCGGCCGGGGATTGAACCCCCGACCCCTCGTGTGTGAGACGAGAGCTCTACCTACTAGGCTACGGGCTGTGTGTGTGTGTGAGTGTGTGTGTGTGTGTGTGTGTATTTGTGTTTCGCCGTAACACACAGTAAAGTAGTAAAACACCGTGGGCGTGTGCAGTAGTAAATATCCATCGTACTGCATGTGTACTTAACTCATGCAAGGACACACGCACACATACACATACATACACGCAAACGTACGTGCACACACACATACACAAACACGAGGCTGAAGTATCACACAAAGGGCACAATCAGTCATAGGAAAAACAATCAAGTACGCCGTAATGCTGAATACAACGGTCTGACAAGCGTAAACAAGCAACCAAGACACACATACATACATACTCTCTCTCTCTCTCTCTCTCTCTCTCTCTCTCTCTCTCTCTCTCTCTCTCTCTCTCCGTGTATCATCATTGTAGCTTTCATTATGACCGTTGACCACCAAAACTACAAAACCAGCTGCACCGGTAGTATAATGAGGAGAACCATCTGTATACAAAACTTGTGAAATATATTATCGTTTATTAATGCCTCTGGTGCGCTGTTGTTTTCTTTTTCTTGGTTGTATCCATTCGGCCCCATTCAGCCTACTGTTTTAAGACATTTATCCCCATCCAGCATTTTGTGGAGACGTCCGGCTTTGCCGGAGACATTTTTCTATCGAAAAATTTAAAAATTTACCCAGCTGTCTTAACTCATTATCCAAAATATGGTGGCTCGCTATCGCTCGCCAAGTATAAATCGACACCTGGATGGGGATAAACATCTTAAAACAGTAGGCTGAATGGGGAGAATGGATACAACCAAGCGAGAAAAAAAGCAGGTCACCCCCCTTAAGGCTTCGATCTTACTATCATTTGGTGATACATTTACTAGCATATTTGAACTCGGTTTAATTTGTAAACTCATGTTTTATTCGAGGATAAATATTGGTAAGTTTAATTTATGCAATCAAGGGGCCTAGTACCTGGGGTTATTGTGTGATTTTGCACAGCTATATTTGGTGCATAATAAACATATCAAATCAATCAAACAACCACAAAGTAGCTAACTATTATGAACCTAATGCCGGTATCACACGAGCGCTTTTATAGTCAACATTTATGCTCAACACTGGTCTGGCAGCTTATGAGGTCAACATTTATAATATTTCTCTCACCTAAATTCACCAATCATCTGTCTGATTTCTGATACCAGTGCAAAATATTCCAGAAATGTTGCCAGCAAAATGTTGATCGTCGAATATTGACTGTAAAAGCTCTCGTGTGATACCGGCTTAAGTGTTAATATTCATAAAACCCAACTACACACACACACACACACACACACACACACACATAAGGTTCCTAAAGCACCAGTATATATAGCCTCACATTATACAGTATTACACCGAATACTTCCCTTGTTACTCACTAGATATCCCCTCCGCTCACTCTCACTCTCAGTCTCTCTCTCTTTCACACACACACACACACACACACACACAATGCTGGCTCGCTACCGCTCGCCAGGAAAATATTGACACGTGGATGGGGGTAAACGTCTTAAAACAGTAGGCTGAATGGGGCCGAATGGATACAAGCCAAAGAGAGAGGGAGAGAAAGAGAAAAAGGCGAGGTGGGTTCCCTTAATGCAGGTGATAAATGCACTAGAACCTATAGAAGTTATCCACAATTCATACCTGACTATATAAATTGCCGATATGAATATAAATGCGCTGTATATATATATGCAGTACAGTATATCTATTGTCCATCTATATATGCAGTACAGTATATCTATTGTCCATCTATATATGCAGTACAGTATATTTATTGTCCATCTATATATGCAGTACAGTATATTTATTGTCCATCTATATATGCAGTACAGTATATTTATTGTCCATCTATATATGCAGTACAGTATATTTATTGTCCATCTATATATGCAGTACAGTATATCTATTTTCCATCTATATATGCAGTACAGTATATCTATTGTCCATCTATATATGCAGTACAGTATATCTATTTTCCATCTATATATGCAGTACAGTATATCTATTGTCCATCTATATATGCAGTACAGTATATCTATTGTCCATCTATATATGCAGTACAGTATATCTATTGTCCATCTATATATGCAGTACAGTATATCTATTGTCCATCTATATATGCAGTACAGTATATCTATTGTCCATCTATATATGCAGTACCGGTACAGTATATCTATTTTCCATCTATATATGCAGTACAGTATATCTATTGTCCATCTATATATATGCAGTACAGTATATCTATTGTCCATCTATATATGCAGTACCGGTACAGTATATCTATTGTCCATCTATATATGCAGTACCGGTACAGTATATCTATTGTCCATCTATATATGCAGTACCGGTACAGTATATCTATTGTCCATCTATATATGCAGTACCGGTACAGTATATTTATTGTCCATCTATATATGCAGTACAGTATATCTATTGTCCATCTATATATGCAGTACAGTATATCTATTGTCCATCTATATATGCAGTACAGTATATCTATTGTCCATCTATATATGCAGTACAGTATATCTATTGTCCATCTATATATGCAGTACAGTATATCTATTTTCCATCTATATATGCAGTACAGTATATCTATTTTCCATCTATATATGCAGTACAAAGGAGTACAAAGGAGTACAAAGGAGTACAAAGGAAATCAAGCAACAACAGATCCAGTGACCCTTCTAGGTTGCTTGTCCTCCAAAACACTGAGGATCAAGTGTCCAAACAGTGGTTTAGAGTGGGTAAGGGAACATTGGAAAGGGAATTACTGCCCTGGAACTAATGTCCGTGGCAGGATTAGGAAGTTAGTAGGGGACAGATGGGTTAGTAACTGAGGGGGGGATAAAATAAAGTTATTCATTTACAAACGCAGTCAGTCGCGGGTTTGATGCGAGATATTTGTCTAGGCGGAGTTTAAATGAATCAACGGTGATGCAGGTGGTGACGTTTCGGGGAAGCCCATTCCACAAGTTGACAACTCGATTGAAGAAGAAATTCTTAGATTCGTGCGAGTTAAAAGATTTACCAATAATTTTGCAACCGTTTCCCCGCGTGTAATTAGATTGGTCGATAGTGAAGTACTTACTACAGTTCATATTGTCGATGCCTTTGATGATTTTGAACACTTGAATTAAGTCGCCTCTTAATCTGCGCTGGGTTAAAGGAAATAGATTTAATTCTCTAAGACGCTCTTCGTTATGGTTTGTTCTTTAGGCTAGGTATCATTTTGGTAACTCTACGTTGAACTCGTTCTAGCTTGTTTATATCTTTTTGGTAATAAGGGCACCAGGATTGAACGCAGTATTCCAGAAGAGGGCGGACTAAGGAATTGTAAAGGGTTAGGATAACTTCTTTGGATTTATGCTCAAATGACCTGCCTATAAAGCCAATTATTTTGTTTGCCTTCTTAACAACTTCTGAACATTGTTGACTCGGTTTTAGGTTACTCGATATTGTTACTCCCAGAATCGGTTTCTCTGTTTACATTCTTAAGCTGAGTGCCATTCATCGAATAGTTTGCTTTCTCATTTAGGTATCCGATATGTAGTACTTTACATTTATCCGCATTGAAACTCATTTGCCAAATTTGGGCCCAACATGACAATTTATCTAGATTGTGTTGCATATCGTCAACTTGTTCTTTTGAGAGTACGCTATTTGCAATTTTTGTATCGTCAGCAAATTTTGAGATTGAGATTGAGATTGAGAGAGAGAGAGAGAGAGAGAGAGAGAGAGAGAGAGAGAGAGAGAGAGAGAGAAAAGCAAAGAGTAGTCATAAACGGTAAGGCATCAAAATGGACCAATGTAAGTAGCGGGGTACCCCAGGGATCGGTACTAGAACCAATTCTCTTTCTAATTTACATCAACGACATAGATGAGGGTCTCACCTGTACAATCTCAAAATTTGCTGACGATACAAAAATTGCAAATAGCGTACTCTCGAAAGAACAAGTTGACGATATGCAACACAATCTAGATAAATTGTCATGTTGGGCCCAAATTTGGCAAATGAGTTTCAATGCGGATAAATGTAAAGTACTACATATCGGATACCTAAATGAGAAAGCAAACTATTCGATGAATGGCACTCAGCTTAAGAATGTAAACAGAGAAACCGATCTGGGAGTAACAATATCGAGTAACCTAAAACCGAGTCAACAATGTTCAGAAGTTGTTAAGAAGGCAAACAAAATAATTGGCTTTATAGGCAGGTCATTTGAGCATAAATCCAAAGAAGTTATCCTAACCCTTTACAATTCCTTAGTCCGCCCTCTTCTGGAATACTGCGTTTCAATCCTGGTGCCCTTATTACCAAAAAGATATAAACAAGCTAGAACGAGTTCAACGTAGAGTTACCAAAATGATACCTAGCCTAAAGAACAAACCATACGAAGAGCGTCTTAGAGAATTAAATCTATTTCCTTTAACCCAGCGCAGATTAAGAGGTGACTTAATTCAAGTGTTCAAAATCATCAAAGGCATCGACAATATGAACTGTAGTAAGTACTTCACTATCGACCAATCTAATTACACACGGGGAAACGGTTTCAAAATTATTGGTAAATCTTTTAACTCACACGAATCTAAGAATTTCTTCTTCAATCGAGTTGTCAACTTGTGGAATGGGCTTCCCCGAGACGAGACGTTATAGACTGCAGCACCGTTGATTCATTTAAACTCCGCTTAGACAAATATCTCGCATCAAACTCGCGACTGACTACGTTTGTAAATGAATAACTTTATTTTATCCCCCCCTCAGTTACTAACCCATCTGTCCCCTACTAACTTCCTAATTCTGCCACGGACATTAGTTCTAGGGCAGTAGTTCCCTTTCCAATGTTCCCTTACCCACTCTAAACCACTGTTTGGACACTTGATCCTCAGTGTTTTGGAGGACAAGCAGCCTAGAAGGGTCACTAGACCTGTTGTTGCTTGATTTCCTTTGTACTCCTTTGTACTCTCTCTCTCTCTCTCTCCTGGCCTTCTTGTAGTTTATCTTTTGCCAGACGTCCCGGATCCCCGAGGGGGTGGCCACGAATGAATCTCCTTCATCGAGGCAATTACTGCGATTCTACTCTTGCATATGAGGAACAGGACTGACTAATCATGGGTTCTTAAACGCTAACCACAAAGTATATCCTCTTTCCTAACCTTCAGGGAACCGCAAACAGCAAACTGACACACTCACTCACAGTGTAAGCATACTCATTAGCTTACACATTAATACACATGTGTGTACAATTACATTGTACAATTACATTGTAATTGTTCTCACTCACACTCTCTCTCTCTCACTCACTCACACATATTATCAATACGTGCATACCCACACAAACAAACGCACTCTCTCTCTCTCTCACTCACCCACACATATCAATACGTGCATACCCACACAAACAAACGCACTCTCTCTCTCTCACTCACTCACTCACTCACACACACACACACACATATCAATACGTGCATACCCACACAAACAAACGCACTCTCTCTCTCTCACTCACTCACACACACACACACACACATATCAATACGTGCATACCCACACAAACAAACGCACTCTCTCTCTCTCTCTCTCTCTCATTATTATGTCGCATCCAATAAAACAAACATAAATATATTGTGTTCACCCGCACGCACATCTAAGCATTACTCACCTTAAGGGACCCGTGCACCTCTCTTTTTTCCTCTTTCTCTCCCTCTCTCTTTGGCTTGTATCCATTCGGCCTCATTCAGCCTACTGTTTTAAGACGTTTACCCCCATCCAGGTGTCAGTATTTTCCTGACGAGCGGTAGCGAGCCAGCATATATATATTTTTGTTTTGACAGCAAGCTAAATTTGTACATTTTTTGATAGAAAAATTTCTCCGGCGAAGCCGGATTTCTCCATACAATGCTGGCTCGCTATCGCTCGCCAGGAAGAAATCGACACTTGGGTGGGGATAAACGTCTTAAACCAGTTGGCTGAATGGGGCCGAATGGATACAAGCCAGGAAAGAGAGAAAAGAAGAAAAAGATAAAAAAAAAAAAAAAAACGGTGACCCCTTAAACTATCAGAATACATACGAAACACATACACTCATTTACATAGCTGCACATACGATACTCCACACGACATACACACTGTCACTCACATTCGTACTCTAAAACGCACACAATCTGATAGCCCAACAAAAACTTGCTCACAAAACTATGCAATTACGCAAAATATTCTCCCATTAGCATATACAACATACGCACAGCCATCCGTACAGTCGAGGCCACGAATACATGTACGCTATTAAGGGGAACAATTATTTAAGGGGGAAATTTTGGCTTTTTTGGCCACCCTTCTCCCTCATGTTTAGCCCCGTTAGTTTTCAGATTTTAAGACTTTCGGCCCATTAGTTTGGCGATTTTAAGATCTTCCGCCCCATGTTTTTGCAAATATTAAGACCTTTCATGCAATTTAAGTGTCGATCTTTTCATGGCGAGCGATAGCTCGATAACTTTAAGAGTGAACCGGCAGGAACATTTTTTTTAAAGACAAATGTACACATATTTCTTGGGGGCGTTTTTTTATTCTTGATGGACGTCTAGTGAGGAAACTAAACAAATAATAAAAAGATAAATAGATATGCAAATAAATACGCCCATCCCCTCTTGCACGTTTTTCAAAGGCACAAAGAGGCGAATGTCTGGTAATCTATGGTAATGTTTGGTGATTTTACCAGACAGAAGCAGACAGCCTCCCGAGATTCTTTGGTAGTGTCTGGTCAACTCGGCCAAGACCAAAGATTAACGGACTCTGGGGGTGTGGCCATCAGCCGGGAGGCAGGACTCTGGGGACAGTTTCAGCCACTCACAGCCTTCGTTACAAGGCATGATTCAAATGTTAGACAACTGACAGGGGTGAGTGTTGTAAATATTGTATCCTTCATATACTTAAAATTATTATTTCGAATTAATTAGAGTCCTTTGCATTCCTATAGAGTTAGGAAGTAATATTATTGTTTAAATACAAAAAAAAATCTCTGAATTATGCTTTTTTATTATATATATTTAACAATTATAGGTCTGCCATGAGCAACTTGCCAGTTTTTCAAAACATAAACGAAGTGGCTACGGGACACCACCAGGGGTGTCACGTAGCCCAGCCTCACTGGCTGGGCTGCGTGACACTACCAGTGGTGTCTCGCAGCCCAGCCACACTGGGTAGGCTACGGGACACCACCACAAGTGTTTTCGTATTTATCGCCATATAATTCAGCCAATTAGACTGTTGAATAGAAATTCTTTGGATTATTATTTATATTATCATTAAAAACGTTGGACTTTATTAAATTATAATCCTACTTGTTGTATATACAGACCTATTCCATTCTCAACTCCCTACGCCACACACACTCACACATACCTATTTATACATCTAACTAGGCGTTATATATAGCCGTTATATGTGTGTGTATATTTTTCGTCTTACATATCCATCTTATAAGAACATATGGGAGTCCGCAGAAAGTCGATTGGCCCACACAAGGCAGATCCCTCTCACACCCAACCCATCTCGTTCATATGTTTATCTAATTGTATTTTGAAACTCTCTATCGTTCTTGATCCCACAATGGTGCTAGGTAGGGGGGGGGGGGGCGCAGTGCAAGCTTGCGTGCACGAGTAGGAATGTGCATGTACGAGCATAAAGTCTGTACGTTTGTGAGTGGAAATATGTGTTTGTATAATGGATATACAAAATTAATAATGAATGTACAATATGTTTGTGTGTGTGTGAGTGTGTGTGTATGTGTGTGTGTGTGTGTGATAGAGAGAGAGAGAATCATTCACATGACTTGTCTTTGTGAATGTGTGCTTGTGTTTGTGATTAGGAATGCGAATATGTATTTGTGCGTGTGGTTCTGAAAGAACATTAGAGTGTGGGTATGATTGTGGGAGTGAATATCAATGTGTGTGCGTGTGTATTCTGATTGGAAATGTGAACGCGAGTGTGTAGTTGTGAATGTATGTTCGAATATATGTGCGTTGTCGAGTGGTAATCTAAAAGTGTGTGTGTGTAGATATATGAATATAAATAAGTGAACTTGTTCGTCAAGGTGAATACACGCAATGCGAGTTAATGACATTGTGGGTAGGAATACGAATATGTGTTCCTGAATGATTTTGTGCGTGAAAATGTGAATTTGCATGAGTTTGTGTGTGTTTATATAGTGAATCAACATAGAAGATAATAGGTAACATTTCTCAATTGATGATGCATATATTGTCTGGTGATTATTGGCATCCAAATGTGATGTTTGGTTAATTTAGGATAGGGATTGTAATTGGTAAATCTATAGCATTATAAAACATTTATATTGCTACCATGTGAGTGCGGCCGAAGAAGGTTCCCAACAAAAACCCCGCTGACCAACCTCTGGATACCAGCGTACCTGGACCCTTCACCTTACGATCTCAAGCTAATCCAGGTAATCCAGAAAATGAACACCTACTTGTAAATTGTACCTGCCAGCATAATTATCTTATGGTCTGGACTCTCTCTCTCTCTCTCTCTCTCTCTCTCTCTCTTTCTCTCTCTTTTGAAAGAGTGACAGGGCCAAAATCAAGGGACGTTCGAGCCAAAATGCCTGGACACACGGAGTTTGAAGCAATTTAAGTCATAGGAAGAGGGAAAGACTGATTCTGGGAGAGAGTTCCAGAGCTCAGCTGTTGAGTAGAAGAAAGTTTGAGAGCAACGTTTCACTCTCGGGTTGGAGAGTTGCACAGAGTAGGGGTGGGATTGAGTTGCAAGACGGGTACCACGTGCCCTACGTAAAGGAGGTGGTATACACTGGGAAAGCTCTGAGGAACACTGATTATTATAGTAGCGATAGAATAGCGAGAGAGATGCAACATTGCGGCGGAGAAAGAGAGAGATTGCAGAGAGTTGGTGCGTGGACGGGAGTTAATGATAGGAAAGGCCTTCCTTTCAACTTTGTCTATATATATATATATATATATAGTATATATATATATATATATATATATATATATATATATATATATATATATATATATATACAGTATATATTAACATTACCGTCCCATTAGTCTCACTTCAATCATAGGAAAGCTACTAGAGTCAATTATTGCTAGGAAAATGAGAAACCACTTAGAAACATTTTACTTAATCAATTCATCTCAGCATGGATTCACTCAGGGACGATCTTGCCTTACTAATTTGCTTAGTTTTTCTCAGAGGTATATGAAGCAGTAGATAATGACAAGTCATATGATATTATATATTTAGATTTCAGTAAAGCTTTCGACAGAGTCTCTCATGAGAGATTGATGAGAAAGGTTGAGGCACATGGAATAGGTGGGGCGTTGTTAGGATGGATTAGGTCATGGCTAATTGGTAGGAAGCAGAGAGTCAGCATAAATGGTACCAAGTCAGAATTGGGAGCAGTCAAAAGTGGTGTCCCCCAGGGATCTGTATTAGGTCCTCTGTTGTTTATTATATACATAAATGACCTCGATTTAGATATAAATAGTAGGATAAGTAAATTTGCAGACGATACCAAAATGAGGAGAAAAATTGATTCAGATAGCGATATAGAGTGTCTACAAAGGGATCTACTGTAGATACCTTACACGAATGGTCAGTAAATTGGCAGATGAAGTTTAACATTGACAAATGCAAGGTATTAAAGATAGGGAAGATGCATACAAATGTTAAATATAAACTAGCTAATATGGAATTAGAAAACTCAGACTGTGAGAAAGATCTAGGTGCGTTTATTAGCAATGATTTGAAGCCTAGAAAACAGTGTATAAACGTTCGTAACAAGGCAAACAGGATTCTCGGGTTGATATCTAGGAGTGTGAGTAACAGAACTGCTGATGTTATCTTAAAACTTTACTTGTCATTAGTGAGACCCCATATGGATTATGCTGTTCAATTTTGGTGTTCTTATTACAGAATGGACATAGATTAATTAGAGAAAGTACAACGTAGAATTACAAAAATGATCCATAATATTAGAAATATTCCGTATGAAGAAAGGTTAAAGGAATTAGGCTTACATTCGCTAGAGAGACGCAGAGTTAGGGGGAAATGATAGAGGTATTCAAGTGGGTTAGTGGGATTAATAAAGGGGACATGAAAAATGTACTAAAGCTCAGTGATAGCGAAAGAACTCGTACAAATGGTTTCAAATTAGATAAATTTCGTTTCAGAAAAGATATAGGCAAATATTGGTTTGGTAACAGAGTTGTAGATGGGTGGAATAGGCTACCAAGTGATATAGTGGGATCAAGAACGATAGGGAGCTTTAAGATAAAATTAGATAGGCATATGGACGAGAAGGGTTGGGTGTGAGGGGGATCTACCAGGTGTGGGCCAATCGGCGCTCAGCAGACCCCCGTAATCTTGTGTTAATCCCTGACCATTTTGGTGGGGGCAGTACTCAAGGTATTAGTGAGTTGGGCCTATAATTGGGCCTTGTAATTGGGGTTGGGTATGACAGGGATCTGCCTTGTATGGGCCGATCGGCTTTTTGCAGACTCCCATTTTCTTATGTTCTTATGTTCAACCTTGATGTACTAATAACTAGCAAAATCAGTAAATTTACAGATGACACTAAAATGGGAACACTCCAAATAGATTTAGACATATTACACAAATGGGTAGTAAACTGGCAGATCAAGTTCAATGTAGGTAAATGTATGCAGTGTAGTAAAATTGAGTAAATCGATAGCAAATGCAGGATACAATTTCGATAACGTGGATATAACTAACTCAAATAATGAAAAAGACTTGAGAATCATCGTCAACTGTGATTTGAAACTAAGAAATCAATGCATCAGTGTTCGAAATAAGGCAAATAGAGTTCTTGGATGTATATCTAGAAGTGTGAGTAACAGAACATCAGACGTAATCTTGAAATGTGATCTAGCGTTAGTGAGGCTACATATGGATTATGCTGTTCAAAATTGGAGTCCCTATTACAGAATGAACATAGATTCCTTGGAGAGAGTACAACTAAGAATGACAAAAAATAATCTGTAATATTAGAAATCTTCCCTATGAAGACAGGTTGAAGAAGCTAGGCTTACATTCGTTAGAAAGACGCAGAGTTATATATGATATGATAGATATGATAGAGGTGTTCAAGTGGGTAAGTGAGATAGGCTAAATACAGGGGATATGAAAGATGTACTGAAGCTCAGTGATAGCGAGAAAACTCAAACAGATGGTTTCAAATGGGATACATTTCGTTTCAAGAAATATAGGCAAATACTAGTTTGGTAAGAGTTGTATATACCTGTGGAATAGGCTACCTAGCGCCATAGTGCGATCAAGAACGATAGAGAGCTTCAAAATACAATTAGATAGACAAACACACACACACACAGCCCGTAGCCTAGTAGGTAGAGCTCTCGTCTCACACACGAGGGGTCGGGGGTTCAATCCCCGGCCGGGCGGAGACAAATTGGGCTTGCCTCCTTTCATGTGTTAGCCTCAGTTTACCTAGCTGTAAATAGGTACCTGGAATAAGTGGACGACGTTGTGACGTCCCATCTGGGGTTGGCAAAAATGGTACAAGGCGAGATGGGTATCATATGGTTCACCTAAGCTGATGGCTACCTAAGCCTTCGGGCGAGACGGTACCGTCTATAGTGAGAATGGTACCATACAGATCCACCCTAAGCCTTCGTTTCCGATGTCGCCAATTGGCTAAATTACAGACTACACACACATCCACAGCCATTCCAACAGTACGTAAAACACTTAACATGCATTTCACGCAATACATTCCCAGTTAAGGAGGCGCGATAATAATGAGCTTAGCTCGCATTGCGTGGATTCCCCTTGACGAACAAGTAACTGAGTAACACACACACACACACACACACACACTGAAGAAGCTCAATTTCCCAAGCTTGGAGGAGAAGACGTGTGAGGGGTATAACAACGATTTACAAAGACTTTTTTGTGCGGTAACCTGGTAGGATCAAAGGGCACGTGTTTAAACTAAGAAAAAGTAGTGGAAAAATAATATGAACAAATTTAGCTATAAAATCAAGCTTTGTATACGTGGAACACTTGTGGTGGTGTCCCGTAGCCTACCCAGTGTGGCTGGGCTGCGAGACACCGTGTCAAGCAGCCCAGCCAGTGAGGCTGGGTAACGGGACACCACCAGTGGTGTCCCGTAGCCCAGCCTCACTGGCTGGGCTGCGTGACACCCCAGGTGGTGTCCCGTAGCCACTTCGAAACAATAAAATCTCTATGGTCCACAGTGTCTTTGAAAAATGCGCAATTTAAAGCGCAAGTTTCTGCAGATAATGTTAATTGTATGTTGTTATGATTATTGACAGAGATAAATTGTTACATTGATGGGACACGGGTATACACAAACACATTTATTACTACCAAATAGACATGATCATTACAACTCACATACTTTAGGGGGGGTGGGGGGGGGCGGCCTTTTCCCTCATGTTTCGTCCCATTAATGCTTGTGATTCTAAAATGTTTGCCCCATTAGATTGGCGATTTTAAGCCCTGTCGACCCATTTCTATGTCGATCTTAAGACCTTTCGGGCCATTTAGGTGTCGATTTTTTTCCTGGCGAGCGATAGCAAGTCTGCAATTTAATAAGAATCGGCCTTCGGCCGGGGAACTTTTCTCCCAAGAAATGCCAAAATTGATCTCGAAGGGGGGTCTTGGGGGTGTTTTTTTAAGCTTGATGGAGGTCTAGGGAGGAAGATAAAAATAAGTAAATAAATAAATTAATAAAAATCTCCCCTTTTTAATTTCTAATCAATGCTGGCTATCCTTAGAAGATTGTATTCTCCTTTTAAAGAACAGGGAGAACAAAATGTTAACTTGGATAGTTTTCGTCCCTTTGATTACCGGTTCTTCATCACCTCATGTCAAATCCTAATATATTACAAGCATACAATTCAAATGATGCCATCGTACATAAAGGGGTCAAATGATGCCATCGTACATAAAGAGGTCAAATTCACAATATGATTGAGGGGGGTCACTGGCTTTTTTTGTTTTATCTTTCTCTCCTTTTCTCTCTTTCCCTGGCTTGTATCCATTTGGCCCCATTCAGCCAACTGTTTTAAGACGTTTATCCCCATCCAGGTGTCGATTTGTTCTTGGCGAGCGAGAGCGAGCCAGCATTGTATGGAGAAATCCGGCTTAGCCGGAGAAATTGTTCTATCGAAAAATGTACAAATTTAGCTCGCTGTTAAAACAAAAATATATATGTGCTGGTTCGCTACCGCTCGCCAGGAAAATATTGACACTTGGATGGGGGTAAATGTCTTAAAACAGTAGGCTGAATGGGGCCGAATGGATACAAGCCAAAGAGAGAGGGAGAGAAAGAATAACAAAAAAGCGAGGTGGGCTCCCTTAAAAAACGACTTCCATAAAACATACGAACTCACTTGTCTACAAGAGGTACGTACACACAAGCGTATTTGTTTTTATTGAACATTTTGCCGTAACTCTGAATTAGCAGTTTCTGAAATACATCTGTGAAAGAATGCTATCACCTATAGCAATCCTTCAATCAATCTACTTGCCGATATCAAAGCAAAAGTCTTTTAAAAATATTATCAGAATATAGTTGCTGATCAAAAGTTGCTTGAGCTTCGTGTATATCTCTTTGCTAGAGATATATAACAGAAACTGATATAATAGGATACGACTTTGGAGCGAGACTACATACGCAAGCAGAGCAATCATTAACATTCTCAAACATGCACGCAATCTGACAGAACGGAACTGTAAGATAATTAAAACACACACACACACACACACACACACACACACACTGGCAGACATGGACTTGTTAGCTAATTACCATGTTCACATGGCATGTACCGTAACATGTTGATAATACTAATGCGGATTTTTAGTCAAGAATATATATTTTAGTTTCAGGCCTTCTATTACACTATTTAAAACTTTATCAGTTTAGTTCTACCATCATTTGCTTTAACTCCTCCCTAGAGTCTCTGAAGATAACTTAATTGTATGTCATCAGCGAATCTGAGGTGGCTAGGATCCTCCATTAATGTTATTTTCTTATTGTCCTATTCTAGTCTTACATACGTGTACAATATAAATACAATAGGCACTCACACATACAGTACAATCACAGAATGCACAAGCCTATTGATATTATTATGCCCACACTCCTAATAAGAACGCCTGAAACACCACCAACGCTACCATACAACACCCAGGATAGCATATCTCGTGATACCTGTATTCAGGGAAACAAATAACACAGTCTGCCACCGGAAATCCCCATCTTCTGTGAAAGCCATCCCCGCAGACAGTAACCAGGCAACCACAAACTCCAACGCTTACAACTATCCCTGCAACGAACACGAGGAGAGCTGCAACGGACTATAACAACTAGGAGGCCACCTACACCGACACTGAAGGGAGAGAAAACACAGACAAAGAAGAAAAGAATAGCATACCCTCCATCACCATCCTCTAATCGATTTGAAGCCCCACCCCACACATATCGTGTCCCGCCCCCGATGATGTCACGTCACCTGAGATACCTAACTCAGAACCTCAGGTTTTCTCTTCAAAGTACCAACAGGAGTAAGAAAAGCAAGGTAAATTGAATGGAGAAATTGTTCAGAAGCTGCACAACCCCAAAGCTCCTCGAAGCTTCCCAAGGTCGAGATAAAAGTGCATCCCAAGACCTGAACCTTCATCGAAGTGTTACCATAAATCTCCAAGGCCTAATGAAAGATTTAACCAATGGTGCTTCCCATAAGGGCGCTTCCAAAGGCCGGAAACTCTGTGCTTCTAAAGACTAACAAGGTGCTTCCCAAGGCCTCCAAATTGCTTCTAAAGACCCATTCTCACTGTTTAATATTCAGAAACACAACATCCACTCTTGCATTATTAACTCCTTGCCTGTGGGGGTTTGGCCATAATTGACCTTCATTCCCTGCATATTTTCATGCATAAACAAGTGCCATTACTTAATACAATGATATATCCGTGAAAGTACAGTAATTGAGGTTTCCAATGACACCTGAATCATCTGTGTGCGACGTCTGGTTGTCTTGCAACAATCTTGCAAATGTCAGTCAAAATCGCTAAAAATTACCGGTTTTCGCTATATGTAACGCTGCACTGAGGTAGCAAACGACTCTGAGTTATACATAAGTACTCGCTCAGCCATGGTGGGCGACTGACAAAGGGGTCCAGCGCTGCCGCTTTTTTTTTTTTTTTTTTTTTTGTGAGCGAGGGAGGCAAAAGGCAGAACTGCCTGTAGCGAGTGCCTCCTCCAGAGTTGCAAGAGTGACAGGGCTAAAATCAAGGGACGTTCGAGCCAAAAAATGCCTGGACACACAGAGTTTGAAGCAATTTAAGTCATAGAAAGAGGGAAAGACTGATTCTGGGAGAAAGTTTCAGAGCTCGGCTGTTGAATAGAAGAAAGTCTGAGAGAAACGTTTCACTCTTGGGTTAGAGAGTTGCACAGAGTAGGGGTGGGATTGTGTTGCAAGACGGGTACAACGTGCCCTATGTAGAGGAATAGAGGAAGTGGTATACAATGGGAGAGCTCTGAGGAACACTGATTATTATAGTAGCGATAGAATAGTGAGAGAGATGCAACATTGCGGCGGAGAGAGCGAGATTGCAGAGAGTGAGTAGACGAGAGTTAATGATACAAAAGTCCTTTCTTTCTACTTAAGTCTAGCAGTGCAGTGTGAGAGGATCCTCCCCACACATGTGAACAATACTCAATACAAGGATGCACCGTGCCCCTGTACAGAGCAAGAAGCTGTGCAGGGGTAAAGAACCCCTTGAGGCAATTGAGCACACCCAGCTTCTGGGAGGCTGCCTTAGCAAGAAGGGTAATATGGTCCTTCCAAGTGAGAGCAGAAGAAAAAGAGACACCAAGAATATTGAGAGAAGATGAAGGATAAGATTTTTGTTTGTTGAAGAATAAGGGATAGTCCGCTGGGAGTTCCGGACGGGTAGATAGATGGAGAAATTGGGTTTTGGAAGCATTAAAGGCAACAAGGTTTTCTCTGCCCCAATTGGAAATAGTAGTTAGATCAGAAAATAAGTGTTGTATGGCTTCATTACGTTTGTCTTTGAGGGATTGCTGGCTAGGGCGATTTGGAAAACTAATTGAGTAGTGTAAGGTAGAGTCGTCTGCGTATGAATGGATGAGACTGGAGGTACAGTTGAGAAGGTAATTTATGAAAATTAGAAAGAGAATAGGAGATAGGACAGAGCCCTGAGGAACACCAGAGTTGATAGGATGAGGAAGTGAGCGATGGCCGTCCACAACTGCAGCTATGGAACGGCCGAAAAGGAAATTAGAGACAAAGGCACAGAAACCAAAGGAGGGTAGTTTAGAAATTAAAGATTTGTGCCAGACTCTATGGAAGGCCTTTGATATGTCTAGTGCAACCGTTTGCCTCAATCCCAGGACACATAATAAGCGGATTTTGGTTCCCGTCAGGTGACGTGTCCCACCGGGAAGGTGGGCGACTGACAAAGGGGTCTCGCGCTGCCTGTAACCATTTGCCTCAATCCCAGGACACATAATAAGTGGATTTTGGTTCCCGTCAGGTGACGTGTCCCACCTGGAAGGGGTTAATATTCCACGCTACCATTATTATGCTAATTAATTTAATAACTTATATGTACTTTCTCCTTTGCAGCTTCTATTCTCTATATACAGTAGCCTATGTCTGTAACTCTATATTATTAAGGCCATTGACAATTGTAATGTACTATTCTTCACATATACTGCTGCGTTATTTCATTAATAAAGCCTAAAAGTTGTCCTTTGCATTTCTGTTTTCAGTTAAGTACCTCCACTAGAATTAAGACTCTACGCCTGCCCAATTCAGAGTAGCCAGTTTTGGTTGGACCAATTAGATATACTGTACACTGTACACACACACACACACACACACACACACACACAAGCCCGTAGCCTAGTAGGTAGAGCTCTCGTCTCACACACGAGGGGTCGGGGGTTCAATCCCCGGCCGGGCGGAGACAAATTGGGCTTGTCTCCTTTCATGTGTTAGCCTCAGTTCACCTAGCTGTAAATAGGTACCTGAAATAAGTGGACGACTTTGTGACGTCCCATCTGGGGTTGGCAAAAATGGTACAAGGCGAGATGGGTATCATATGGTTCACCTAAGCTGATGGCTACCTAAGCCTTAGGGCGAGACGGTACCGTCTATAGTGAGAATGGTACCATACAGATCCACCCTAAGCCTTCGTTTCCGATGTCGCCAATTGGCTAAATACAGACTACACACACATCCACAGCCATTCCAACAGTACATAAAACACTTAACATGCATTTCACGCAATACATTCCCAGTTAAGGAGGCGCGATAATAATGAGCTTAGCTCGCATTGCGTGGATTCCCCTTGACGAACAAGTAACTGAGTAACTGAGTAACTGAGTAACACACACACACACACGAGTTTCAATGCGGATAAATGTAAAGTACTACATATCGGATACCAAAATAAGAAAGCAAACTATTTGATGAATGGCACTTAGCTTAAGAATGTAAACAGAGAAACCGATCTGAGAGTAACAATATCGAGTAACCTAAAACGGAGTCAACAATGTTCAGAAGTTGTTAAGGCAAACAAAATAATTGGCTTGATAGGCAGGTCATTTGAGCATAAATCCAAAGACGTTATCCTTACCCTTTACAATTCCTTAGTCCGCCCTCTTCTGGAATACTGCGTTCAATCCTGGTTCCCTTATTACCAAAAAGATATAGACAAGCTAGAACGAGTTCAACGTAGTGTTACCAAAATGATACCTAGCCTAAAGAACAAACCATACGAGGAGCGTCTTAGAGAATTAAATCTATTTCCGTTAACCAAGCGCAGATTAGGAGGCGACTTAATTCAAGTGTTCAAAATCATCAAAGGCAATATGAACTGTAGTAAGTAGTTCACTATCGACCAATCTAATTACACGCGGGGAAACGGGTGCAAAATTATTGGTAAATCTTTTAACTCACACGAAGCTAAAAACATTCTTCTTCAATCGAGTTGTCAACTTATGGAATGGGCTTCCCCGAGATGTTATAGATTGCAGCACCGTTGATTCATTTAAACTTCGCCTAGACAAATATCTCGCATCAAACCCGCAACTGACTGCGTTTGTAAATGAATAACTTTATTTTATCCTCCCCTCAGTTACTAACCCATCTGTCCCCTACCAACTTCCTAATCCTGCCACGGACATTAGTTCCAGGGCAGTAGTTCCCTTACCCACTCTAAACCACTGTTTGGACACTTGGTCCTCAGTGTTTTGGAGGACAAGCAGCCTAGAAGGGTCACTAGATATGTTGTTGCTTAATTTCCTTTGTACTCCTTTGTACACACACACACGTCTCACATATTGATTACACAGCACACAAACATATAACACACACACACCAACATGCGACAGCTTAGCCCCCTTTGGCCTTTGTCAACATGATAGTGACCAAACGAGCCCAAACCACACTACCGAGCTGCTTTACATATGAACCCGTGACCTTACACACGGCTCTATAGTTGAAGGAGGATAGGAGTGGGAGAATACCGGTGTGCACAATTTAAGGGGAGGTTTTTAGTTTGTTCCCTGGACCTCCATCAAGCTTGAAAGTGCACCCCACAGACCCCCTTTCAAGATAAATTTATAAATTTTTCGGTAGAAAGATTTCCCAGCCAAAGGCCGGTTCCTCTTAAATTACAGGCTCTCTTTGGCTCACCAGGAAAAAATCGGCACCTAAATGGCACGAAAGGTCTTAAAATTGATAGAAATGGGGTGAAAATTCATAAAATCTCCAAACTAATGGGGCGAACGTCTTAATATCTCAAAAGCAATGGGGCTAAACATAAGGGAGAAAACTACTGCTGATAAGTGTTTCACTCACTTTTTCTTTATCTAACCATTTCCTTCTCTTTAACACACATATACATGTGCTATGTGTTTTTACCACCTCTTCTCCATCTCACCCCTACCCCGAGTTATATATATATATATATATATATATATATATATATATAAAGCGGGGGTAGGGGTGAGATTAGGGGTGGATTTGAGAAGTTTGGGGTGATAAAATTACATTGCATGTGCATTTCACACAACACACTGCCCCTTTATTAAGATAGCATTATAATAAATGTTTTCATGTTAAAAGAACAACTTCACAGGGTGATGAACCTGAACATAAAAGACCAGGCTGGCCAAAACACCCTTTTCAGTAAAAACACCTGGGACTAGCTCTAAGGTCGAATCACATAAGTTTTTTTTTTTCCATATCTTTCTCGGCAATTTTGGTCTGGAAGCTTCTAAATATAGGTTTCACACAATTTAAGCCCACTGAACTATCTAATGCCAGTAAAATTGCCGATACGAATTTATTAAGTCCCACAATGCTGTCAGAAAACCAAGATGCCATTTAAAACTTGCCGGAAAAATCGGTGGTGTGAACTTTTCTTTATGATTGCCCCTGTTCCCGTATTAGGGGTGGAGGGAGTCGGAGGACGGGTAGGATTCTTGGAAGAGGCGGCGTCACTGATATTGATATTCGATAACTTTGCTCAAGATATAAGAAGTAATTAATTTATATCTACATACATAGACTACAGTAGATCTGGACTGGACTCGAAAATGGAACTTTGCAGTAAGGGACCCGAAATCTGAAAACGAACCCCCAAGTTCGAACCTCGAAACTGCGAAAATATATTTGTTTTGCGGTTTCGAGGTTCGAACTTGGGGGTTCGTTTTCCGATTTTGGGTCCCTTACTACAAAGTTTCATTTTCGCGTCCAGTCCAGATCTACTGTAGTCTATGCTACATATTATGTAATAAATATTTATATGTACCATTGACTGGGGTCTCTACTGGTCTTACCTGGGAACCATTTGGCGCCACGCCAAAGCCGGCCACAGTGTTTACATGGTGGGGCAGCGTTGTGGCAGGATTTTTGTTGTTCTAAAGTCCAAGATGCCTAATTTACAGTAGAGTTTTGGTATGGTGCTGTCTTGTGGCACTGTTGAGACTGGAGTGGTTTTCAAATACTGCAGGTGCAGGTGTTGCAGTTGAACTTGATTGAGTTTTGCTGCGGCACGGTTAGCACTATGCCAACATCAGCCATAATGATGACTTGATGGTGCAGTGTTGTGGCGGGACATTATTGTAGTATATTCCAACTGGGGATAGGCCACCACGTCTGAGCCGTTGCAATATATGTCATGGAAAATTACGTTAAACCATGGTATGCATGTATGTATGTATGAATATATGTATGTATGTATTGACACGAAGAGTGGCTTGCTGGATTTTTCGTTTCTAAAGCAACAAACAACCTTCATAGTTATAATTTATTTTATATCCGTATACGGGGTGAAACGAATTAATATATAATATACAGTATAGGTACAGGTATGCTTACATAAGACATAAGGAAAGGTTAAAGAAATAGGGAAAACAACACACTTGAGAGAAAAGCAGACCTTTGTGGTATTTCAGTAAATTCAAAGTAAACGCTAAAAATAAACGGTCTTACACTTAACTTAATTAAATATAGCAACTGCCAAACAATGTATTCAGCTTTACAACACTGAGCATTGTTAAAAATAAACTGAAGTAATATAGCGTGAGGAGAGAAGTCAAGAAGTGTATGAGGCGTAAGAAGGGCAAGAAAACTGGGAAAAGAGGAGACAGAAAAGGAGGAGTAAAACGAGTAGAAAGAAAGGGGGGGGGGACGCAAAAAGAGTACGAAGAAGAGAAAACGAGCAGACTAAGGTGAACGAAGAGGAGGAAGAGCAAATAGAGTAGGTAGAAGAAGTGGAAGAGCAAAAGGAGTTTGGGGAATAGCAAAAAGAGTAGGCAGAAGAAGTGGAAGAGCAAAAGGACTTTGGGGAATAGCAAAAAGAGTAGGTAGAAGAAGTGGAAGAGCAAAAGGAGTTTGGGGAATAACAAATAGAGTAGGCAGAAGAAGTGGAAGAGCAAAAGGAGTTTGGGGAATAACAAATAGAGTAGGCAGAAGAAGTGGAAGAGCAAAAGGAGTTTGGGGAATAACAAATAGAGTAGGTAGAAGAAGTGGAAGAGCAAAAGGAGTTTGGGGAATAACAAATAGAGTAGGTAGAAGAAGTGGAAGAGCAAAAGGAGTTTGGGGAATAACAAATAGAGTAGGCAGAAGAAGTGGAAGAGCAAAAGGAGTTTGGGGAATAACAAAAAGAGTAGGCAGAAGAGGAGGAACAAAAAGAGTAGGATGAAGAGGAAAAAAGATAAAGGGGGAAGAGGGGGAGGGGGAAGAGAGCACCTCAAGAGTTTGTAAGGGAGGGGATATGGAGCCATTAGGTTAAGGGGGGTCACCGTTTTTTTTTTTTTTATCTTTCTCTCCTTTTCTCTCTTTTCCTGGCTTGTATCCATTCGGCCCCCTTCAGCCAACTGTTTTAAGACGTTTATCCCCATCGATTTCTTCCTGGCGAGCGATAGCGAGCCAGCATTGTATGGAGAAATCCGGTTTCGCCGGAGAAATTTTTCTATCGAAAAATGTACAAATTTAGCTTGCTATCAAAAGAAATATATATATATATATGCTGGCTCGCTACCGCTCGCCAGGAAAATATTGACACCTGGATGGGGGTAAACATCTTAAAACAGTAGGCTGAATGGGATCGATTGGATACAAGCCAAAGAGAGAGGGAGAGAAAGAGAAAACAAGCGAGGTGGGCTCCCTTAACAACATGCCTCACCTTTCAACCCACGCCAGGCAAGTTTGGAGCTTTTATTAAAGAAAAGTTATTTCGACCACACCTAACCTAGTCTAACCCAGGGTCAATATATAGTGCCCCCTTGGTCTAACCAAATCTAGCATAATCTGATCACATAATCTTAAATAACACAATTTAATTTAACTTATTCTAGCATAACTAAACCTAACAATCTAATCTAAACGTAACCTTGTCTAACATAACCAAACTTAACGTATAATCCGACCTAACCGAACCTAGTGTATATAATCTAGGAAAGACAAAAGAGATGAACAAGGGAGGGTGAATGGAAACGATAGAACAGAGAGAAGAGGAATAATAACAAAGATGAAGTGTTAAGAAGGGACGGTAAATGGAGAAGGTAGAACAATAATAATAATAATAATAATAATAATAATAATAATAATAATAAAGAGATAGTAAGGGAGGATAAATGAAAAGGATAGAACAGAAGGAGAAGATAAACTTGAGAAGATGGAACAGACGGAGAAAAGGAATGGCAATGCAAATAAAGAGGTAGGAAGGGAGGGTAAAATTAAAATAAATGATAGCTGAAGAAAAGGAATAATAATGCAAATAAAGAGATAGGAAGGCAGGGAAAATAAAGAGAAGACATATGAAGAAGAGGGATACTGATAATGCAAATAAAGAGATAGGAAGGCAGGGAAAATAAAGAGAAGACATATGAAGAAGAGGGATACTGATAATGCAAATAAAGAAGCAGTGAGGGAGGGTAAATGGAATAAAGAGGACCGAGGAATTACTGATAATGCAAATAAAGAGATAGGCAGGGAGGATAAATGGAGAAGAGAGGACAGATGAAGAGGATAAATACTGATAATACAAATAAAGAAGCAGTGAGGGAGGATAAATGGAGAAGAGAGGACAGATGAAGAGAAGGAATACTGATAATGCAAATAAAGAGGTAGGAATGGAGGTCAAGTTAATGGAGCCATGAGGTTAACAACATGCCTGACCTTTTAGCCCACGTCAGGGAAGTCTACGGTCGATCCCTCCACAAGTTATGGCGCCCACTATCACTTGGCCCTCGTTTTAACCCTTTATGTCCCGGTGATATACTTTGCATTATATTCTGGTAACACTTAGACGATTTTATTCATATTAAGAACATCTACCCATTAAAAGGCTACAGACTATCTCATTTAATCATTAGCTACCACAGATCCTTCCTAAATTGCAGAAAATCGACTAAATGTAGCTAAAATATAATTAATATGACATGGCCGGTACAGAAGGGGTTAAGTTGATTCCTCTATCCTTAGACTAGCTTAACATAACCTATTCTAACTTAACCAAATCCAATATCAATCAATTTAATCAATTATAATCTAGGCTAATACATTACAACATAACCTAATACATTATAACTAAACCTAATCAAGTATAGCCTAACCTAATCAATTCTTACATAACCAAATCAATTATAACATACCAAGTACAATCTAACATAACCAAATCAATTCTAATCCATTATGACCTAACATAATCCATTATAACATAAACCTAATCCACTATAACTTAGCCTAATCAACTGTAACCTAATCAATTATAGCCTAACCTAATCAATTCTCACAACCAAATAAATTCTAACATACCAAATATATTCTAACGTAACCTAACCTAAGCTATTATACTTTAATAACTAACTTGAAATAACATAATCTAACCTAACATGACGATCCCTGGTCAAATCAAGATAATAATGGCATATTCAAAAATAAATGATTCATATTCGATATAATAAAATATTAAGTCATTGTTCCTTTAAATATTAGTAATACCGAAAGACAAAGTTATGGTCTTTTAGAGGATTAAGGAAGGATAAAAAAAAAAAATCAGATCTTCAATCTTGTAGAGATGGATTATGTGAAATATGATAAACCATAGACTACAGTAGATCTGGACTGGACACGAAAATGGAACTTTGCAGTAAGGGACCCAAAATCGGAGAACGAACCCCCAAGTTCAAACCTCGAAACCACGAAAATATCACATTTTCGCGATTTCGAGGTTCGAACTTGGGGGTTCGTTTTCCGATTGTGGGTCCCTTACTGCAAAGTTCCATTTTCGTGTCCAGTCCAGATCTACTGTAGTCTATGGATAAACAGATGCAGAACATGTATTACCATTACATTATATATATATAACTAAACATACAACAGCAGCTTGGAAGCAGAAGTCCTTCATAATATCATTAAGACCACTTGGTCTTCTAAACATTAGTCCCGCTCGAAAAATACCGGTATTAACCCATTGGCTGCGGGAGACATTCCGGAACGTCATGGCAATTTACAGTAATTTACAGGCTTTTAACCCGTACAGCCCCAGCGACGCGTCTGACGCGTTGGCGATGTATGTAACGCACAGCCCCAGAGACGCGCCTGACGCGTCACCCTAATTGCGCCGACCGTAACCTCAGGTGTAGCCACTCAAGAGGGCTCAGATTTGTATGGGAACTGTGTACGTATCCCACGCAACCGTGCCGATGGTTGAAAACTCTCAAAGTCCACGTGCGTGCGCGCGAGCGCGCAATAACCTGTGTTTTTGGGATAATTGCCTTCAATTTTGTACTCTTGTAAAATCCGTTTTCGGGGACTCTGTAGGACCATTTTTTAAGCTTTTTGAGCGGTTTTTCGTGGTTTTTCCTTCATTCCTAACCCATTCGCTATTGTTTCTGGAATAAAATCATTTTTTGAAAACCGGCCGGGTTCTGGTGCGCAAACATTACAAAACTAGCCGGGGCTCCACGGGTTAAAGCCTCTTAAAGCCTGTAGAATCGAGTGCGAGGGAGCGGGAGTGCGACAGGCCACACGTCCTTCCTCCAGCCAGCCGGCCGCAGTACTGAGGACTCTGAGGCATACTCTCGCGAGATATACAGTGCTGCCAAAGTCAAATGTAGCGCGACATTAGCGATAATTCCTCATTGTAGCGAATGTCTATGGTAGCGCTGCGGGTGAAGCCTGTGAGCTACGAAGCTCATTTTGGTGTAATTTTTAAGCTATTTTCTTCTAGTGTTTTGGCTGAATACATTTGATTTCATTCAGACACTTGCCTAATCAATCAGGAGTGCCTGAATGAGCTCTAATATGGCGGAAATAGGCAGAAATATGCCCACACCGTAGGAGTTAATGAAGTCAAAATTTCCCAATGGAAGGATCTTGTTCTTACAAATTAATCAGCTTGAAGTGAATAGTTCCAAATATATTCAAATGGGGGGGCCGACTCAAGACAGAGCCAGAATAGGGACAACACAACAGAAAACAATGAATACGCAAAAACAAAATACAAATTCACACACATCTAGGTCATCCAGGAGAAGACCCAGAGACCAGGGTCACCAAGGTCCCTCCAGCACTCCCCCGGCCCCCGATCACCCGGAGAGGTTCCGATCTCGGCAGGCAGACATGCAGCAAATATATTATTATATTCATTATATATTATTATTATATATTATTATTATATATACTGTATATTATTTCTAATACAAGTTTGTTAAATCCTAAACTATCCAATAATTACTTCATCATCGAAGCGGTTGTGCAAATTCTTGTATAGCCAAAAAAAAAAAAAAAAAAAAATATATACTCAAAAAGATAGGTACACTAACACATAAATACAAAGAATATATATATATATATATATATATACGGCATATATATACTGTATATATTGTATAATGTCCGTATGATAGAGGAATCTGCGTAGTCACTCGGTTGGTGTCAGTCGGTCTTTATATATGATACACAGGGAGGAGGAAAATATTTTATTCAAAGGAGTGGGAGGATAAATGAGGGAGAGATGTGAGTTACGGTGGGAAGGACTCCACTTCTCTCAACACAAAGGAAACACCAGAACAAAAGCGGTGACCTGTTGCAGAGGCACACAAATTTGATAGTTACATTCCAAGAAGTCAGATACGATGCCCATTAAGAAAAAAATACATGGAACGGAAATTGAAACTAATTGTTTAAATTTAAATATTAATTTTTATGACTAATATTGAAAAAATTTGTTTGACACTAGATAGTTTACTAAAGTTTCATTTATTGGGGGGCAAGCAAAGGGTTATCATATTTGTTTTTATTTTCTGCTATTTCATATCTATCAAGAAATGGATAGAAGCAACATAAGCAATGAACATTGTAGAAGAAACATACAACGGAGAAAATGAAGACAGAAACCAACATGAACACGAGAAGACACATTTGATCGTGGCAGATAAAGTAAATAAACAAACGCCATTATGTTTCTAATAACATGAAAGATCGACCTTCAAAGGCAAATTCCAACTTTATTGGCGTCACCTTGAAGGGAAAATTGAATCCGGTCACCAGCAAAATATATATATATAACATAACGAAAATGAGAAAGAAGAAAGGGAGGAGGAGAAAAGGAGAGTGAAGATAGAAGAAAAAGAAAAAGGTAGAGTAAGAAGAAGACAGAGGAGCAGGATCTGTATACTTCTACCAACATTAGTTAGGTTGCATAGTCGGGGACGAAAGTCACAATCATTATGTAGCACCTTTACAACTCTTGACCTATTGTTGTGGTTTTAGTTGCATCTATGCAATAATTCTCAACCCTCTCACTCCAAAAACGTCATATGAAAGTTGTGTAAAATCGTCTATAGGTAACAAGAATAGTATACAATTTAGCATCATCTGATTGACAGAGTTAATATATCAGGAAAACTTTCATAGTTGTCATAATATAGCCGGATGCATAAAACCAAATGAAAATTAAAACAAACATATGAGGAACCGATGGTGTAGACAAATATGAGTGAAAAGCAAGGCAGCTCACGAAAAAGTATGATCAGATAAGGTGTGGGGGATAATGGCAATAAACAAACAACAACACATTTCTAACTACAAACACAACAATCACACTCTTCAAATCATAGATCTTTTTGTCACGAGGGTGAAGGACATGTTTAAGCACTAAGGCACAACAACAACACAACATGATGACTACGATGAAGACAAAAATAGTAGAAGCGGAGGGAGAGAGGGAGAGAGAGAGAGAAAGTATAAGTAGTAAGTGGAGGAGAAAGTAAAAGGAGGAGAAAATGGGTAAAAGTCAATACAAAATATCGTAGGCAAACCACACGCATAAAGGCTGACGAGACAGTATAAGTAGGACGTGGAGGAAATATAAGGAGGAGGAGAAACGGGGTATAAGTCAATAACAAATATCGTAGACAAACCACACACATAAAGGCTGACGAGCTGGCCAGACCAAGAATGTTGGAGAATCAATAAACAAACACCAACAAACTTCAAATCACAGGCCATAATCGAACTTTATTGCCGTAACCTTGGAGGGCAAACTTAAGGGGAAATTTCCTCTTGAGGGATTTATTTCTGGACCCCTTTCTCCTTCATGTTTAACCCCATTGCTTTTGAGATCTTAAGGCATTCGCCCCATTAGTTTGACGATTTTAAGAACCTTCGCCCCATTTATGTCAATTATTATGATTTAGAATTTTAGAGATGGAACGCATATAAATTTTCACTATTTACGAATACGAATACGAATTTTTGTTGGTAAAATTCGCGAATACGAATAGCGAATATTTCAATCTTTCTTGAAGGATGAAATTGTCATCCTTCAAAAACTGGTCATTCTTGTTATATCACCAACAAACGTTAATTAAATTACTATGAAATTAATTACCGGAAGCCAATGACGATGTGAATGTGTAAAGCTGCGTGTTTCGTTACCACCACTGATTAGCCATTGGGCTTTTGGCAGAAAATGCCAAAAATTATCAGTGATATCCGAGACATGTTTACATACAGTATTCTCATCGTCCAGCATATTACTGTTTCATAATCATCAGCCAACTTAAAATAGCCCTGTATAATATTTAATTATCACTAGAACAATACACTATATCATGTAGGAAGTGTTCTGGAGAAATAGGGCAAATATATTAAACCATGCATGATAAACTAAAGCACAAATGTATGCTAGAATAGCATTAACAAATCGCTAGATAGTCACCAGACACTACAAACTTGTATGTCACTAGAACACATATGTTAAAAAAAAGTATCTAGAATAATCTTTAATAATCGAAAAATCTCTACAATTCCTTAAAATAGGGAACATAACTTGAATATCGCTAGAATTCATCACATCTTGATGTAGCTAGATGGAAGTGATGGAAGTGATTCGCTGGATCTTGCCGGTACATTGGCAACATTGTCCCAAGACCATTTATTCCGTTATAATGAACAAGGTCAGATTTCGGAACTATTACAATTATTTCAAAGTTCAGAGATCATCAGATTGGTTTGGAAGTCGATGTACACAATTTCAGTTCCATTAGTTTAAAAAGCATTCACATACTGTACTATGGTACTTAGAGGGTTTAATAAAGAAGCATGCCTTTCCCCGACATCGTGCAAGCGAACGCACGCTTTAAAATGTTATATTTTACATTTTTGTATAATTATCTTCTATTGGTTTCGTGAAAATATTCGCATGTTTGCAAATAGCTATGAATGGAAATGCGAATACGAATACGAATATTGGAAAACATAGCGAATATTCGCACATACGAATACGAAACGAATATTCGGTCCATCTCTAAAATTTTAGATGTCGTTTTCCTTTACTGATGAGCGACAGCAAGCCTTTAATTTTAGAAGAACCGACCTTCGGCTGGGATATTCTATTACCGAAAAATATACAAATTTATCTTGAAAAGGAGTCTAGGGGTGTAATTTTAAGCTTGATGGAGGTCTAGGGAACAAACTAATAACCTCCCCTTAAGCACTTTGCCACCTACCTACAGGCTGTCAGGAGTTGAGTTTTGCATCCAACCATCTGAGGTAGCTGGTAGTTGTTGTTGTTGTTGTTGTTCCCCAGGCTGCCTGGCCGAACAGCCCCAAGGCCACGAGCAAGGCCAAGGTCATAACCGAGCGCCCCCACAGAACCCTCCCTGCCTACCACAAAAAGGCCTGCGTGACCGAAGCCGCTCACAGGCGGTAGTTCATGCATTACTGGTCATGTAACGTGTCATAACCTAACCTAATCTAACTATATTAAGCCAAATGTTACCTAAATACACCAAACCAAATTGTATCTAAACAAACCTAAACTTAAACCAAATGTAACCTAACAACACCAAACCAAATCAAATATATCCAAACCAAACTTATGTGAACCCAAAATATGTTTAATAACAAACATATTTTATCGTATGTAACCAAACCTTACCTAACCATAATCAAACCAAACCAAGGTAAGACTTTTCTAACCTATTACAAAACCCGGTAAAATTCTAGTTTCACGTACACAGCGACAAAAGGGAAGCCGCCGTTGTAAAGGCATAGCTTCCCGACCAACTATGAAGATCATGGAAATTGCTGGGTAAAAGACGTAATATAATGATAATAAACTACATTAACGACATTAGCCTAACCTAACAACCTTACCTAACCTAACCTAGTATTATGTAATAGCTATGGTGCCGCATATGGGAAGATTTTTTTTTTTTTTTTACAGTAGGTATAATTCCTTATAATGCATTTCCGCCGCTTTGGACATATATAGGAATTAAGTATGGTATATGACAACTCTAAAGTAGCCATAGAAATTTATGAGTATGCTGTGAAAGCGAAACTAGAATTAAACCCAAAACCCAGCCAAATTATTTAATCTATCCGTATGAACCAAATTAATGACAAATATCAACCACAGTTGTGACTTAGTGTACGGTGTACTTCATGTAAGAAGCGATGTTGTCATATTTACGCACTACCTCCATCTCGACGGGTATCATGTGATATATATATTTTACTCGTGCAGTATCCAGAGCCAACTAAACTCCCAACAATAAATTTTCCCGCGCACTTGATGTAAACAAACAGCCGCCATCTTGAAAGCGACAAGTGACAGGCGACTCCAATACGCAATAAATCAAACCTTTAAACACAAACTTGATACATAATTATACGAAACCCTCGCATTCACATACTATATATTTTAAGCTTACATTCGCATATCATTATTATTTTAAGCTTACATTCGCATATCATTATTATTTTAAGCTTACATTCGCATATCATTATTATTTTAAGCTTACATTCGCATATCATTATTAGTTTAAGCTTACAATTCGCTATATCATTATTATTTTAAGCTTACATTCGCATATCATTATTATTTTAAGCTTACATTCGCATATCATTATTATTTTAAGCTTACATTCGCATATCATTATTAGTTTAAGCTTACATTCGCATATCATTATTATTTTAAGCTTACATTCGCATATCATTATTATTTTAAGCATAACGGTACTTCAGAGAACTAGATATACTATTCCTTACATATATAATATTTACATTTGAAATATGGAGTTGTTTGGGTGCACGATGACAAAGTACCGTAATATAATAGCAGGAATGGAAAGCTTAACCCCAAGAGCATTACGACGTGTTTTAATAGTTTATTCTGGCTACCAATAGACGATTTCATTTAGTTAAGAGATGGATTATGGGAGTCTAAGAGTTACCGGTAATTGATTAGTTTTTACCCCTTTGATATCTACACATCCTTCCTAATTTGCATACACTTGTCTAATGATGGGGGAAATGAAACAAGTCATCATAATGCTGAAAGGGCCAACCCATTGTTCTAGGATAAAAGTACTGAACCTTTCCACACGATTGAGTAATTGGTATTGGCTAACATTAGACAATATTTTAATTAAGAATCAAAGGGTGCAACTATCGCATTGAACTCTTCCGATTCCCACAGGTCCTCCTAAACTGTATAAATTCGTCTAATGATAGCCAGACAAAAATACGAAAGGCGTCATCTACTGAAAGGTTTAAACTACAAATACTGTATAATTATGTAAATACGAATCCCTTGAACTTAAATACATATTATTTATTCAAAAATAGATTCGCATACCATCTTAATTATAAATATACTGTTGAGCGTAAAAGATACTACACCCGACATAACTCTAAGTTTGTGTTCTTTTATTTAATAATTTTCATTTTAGTAAGCGTTGTTTCCACATAGCGATTTTGATAATTTAATTTGACTTTATATTGTCCTTGTCCCAATTTTGGTTTGTTTAGTTTGCAAGTTTTACATTTTAATTTAACATATTGGGGGTCTCTGGGTGCATGGAGAGAAAGTTACAATATTACGAATGGAAACTAGAGAGAAAGTTACAATAATGTAAAGGGAAAATGGAGAGAACTTTACAATAATATGAAGGGAAAATGGAAAGAAAGTTACAATAATGTGAAGGGAAAATGGAGAGTAAGTTACAATAATGTGAAGGGAAATTAGAGAAAAAGTTAGAATAATATGAAGGGAAATGGAAAGAAAGTTACAATAATGTGAAGGGAAAATGGAGAGAAAGTTACAATAATGTGAAGGGAAAATGGAGAGAAAGTTACAATAATGTGAAGGGAAATTAGAGAAAAGTTAGAATAATATGAAGGGAAAATGGAAAGAAAGTTACAATAATGTGAAGGGAAAATGGAGAGAAAGATACAATAATGTGAAGGGAAATTAGAGAAAAAGTTAGAATAATATGAAGGGAAAATGTTGACAAAGTTACAATAATATAAAGGGAAATGCTATTGCACAAAGTATCAGGCAAACAAGCGTGAGGCAGTCTTGGAAAAAAAGGATACGAGATATTAGGCAGCTACGTTTAATCAGGTTAACCCTATTTGGCCCGAGGTCAGGTTTTTTGGACATCCCCTGTTCACTCCATTAGGTTAAAGGTTCTAAGACATTTTATCCCAATCGTATGGCAATAATAAGACGCTTTCAACCCATTCAGGTGTTGATTTTCTTCTCGGCGAGGAATAGTAAGTCTGTAACTAAAAGAAATGGGCCTTTGCCTGTAAATGTTTTATCCAGAAATGTACAAAGTCAGCTTGACGGGGTCTGGGTGGGTATTTTATAGTTTGAAGGAAGTCTGGGAACACTTTTTTGTTACACTAGGGGACAAACTAAAATATATTGCTCGAAAATGACCAAAGCAAGCATAATCCTCAATAATAATGAAACAGAATAGCCTAATATCCGACAAGAGGTTCGATCACACAGTGTTAAGCTAAAGTATAAAAGTTAGGTTAAGCCATATTATTTTAGGTCAGGTTAGGCTAAGCTCGGCTACATTAGGTTAGGTATATTTACTTGATTCTTCTCTCTTTTTTTTTTTTTTTCTTGCTTTTTTGATTCATCCTAATATGTTGCGGGTTTTTTTTTTTTGGGGGGGGGGAGGCAAAGGTTAACATCCGAGTTGTTGTTCTTCTTCGTCCTGGGTCAGATAACATCTTAAAGCCATGTCCAAAACTCTATCAACCCATGTCCAAAACTCTATAAACCCATGTCCTAAAACTCTATAAACCCATGTCCAAAAACTCTATAAACCCATGTTCAAAAACTATAAACCCATGTCCAGAAACTCTAAAACCCATGTTCAAAAACTCTATAAACCCATGTCTAAAAACTCTATAAACCCATGTTCAAAAACTCTATAAACCCATGTCCAAAAACTCTATAAACCATATCCAAAATCTATATAAACCCATGTCCAAAAACTCTATAAACCAATGTCCAAAAACTCTATAAACCCATGTCCAGAAACTATAAACCCATGTTCAAAAACTCTATAAACCCATGTCCAAAAAACTCTATAAACCCATGTTCAAAAACTCTATGGACACATGTCCAAAAACTCTATAAACCCATGTCCAAAAACTCTATAAACCCATGTTCAAAAACTCTATAAACCCATGTCCAAAAACTCTATAAACCCATGTTCAAAAACTATAAACCCATGTCCAGAAACTCTATAAACCCATGTTCAAAAACTCTATAAACCCATGTCTAAAAACTCTATAAACCCATGTTCAAAAACTCTATAAACCCATGTCCAAAAACTCTATAAACCCATGTCCAAAAACTCTATAAACCCATGTAAAAAAAAAATTAAACACACGTCCAAAAACTCTATAAACCCATGTAAAAAAATCTATAAACCCATGTCCAAAAACTCTATAAACCCATGTCCAAAAACTCTATAAACCCATGTCCAAAAACTAGATAAACCCATGTTCAAAAACTCTATAAACCCATACCCAAAAACTCTATAAACCCATGTTAAAAAAAATCTATAAACCCGTCAGAAAACCCTATAAACCCATGTTCAAATACTCTATAAACCCAGACAAAAAAAAACTATAAACCCAGGCCAGAAAACCTTATAAACCCAGGCCAGAAAACCCTATAAACCCTGGCCAGAAAACCCTATAAATCCTGGCGAGAAAACTCTATAAACCCACGCCAGAAAACTCTATAAACCCAGACCAGAAAACCCTATAAACCCGGGCCAGAAAACCCTATAAACCCGGGCCAGAAAACCCTATAAACCATGGCCAGAAAACCCTATAAATCCTGGCGAGAAAACTATAAACCCAGGCCAGAAAACTCTATGAACCCAGACCAGAAAACCCTATAAACCCAGACCAGAAAACCCTATAAACCCTGGCCAGGAAACCCTATAAACCCTGGCCAGAAAACCCTATAAACCCTGGCGAGAAAACTCTAAATCCAGACCAGAAAACTCTATAAACCCACGTCAGAAAACTCTATAAACCCAGAATAGAAAACTCTATAAACCCAGACCAGAACACTCTATAAACCCAGGCCAGAAAACCCTATATTATGGGTGGTTTGAGTGGATGGAGTGATCGTGGGTGGAATAGGTGGATATAGTAAGTTATATCACACAAGGACCCGCTGTAGGTTAGGTTAGGTAACTTTAGGGTTAAGATAATTATGTATGCAGTAGTTAACCAAAACTGTGATAAGCTGCGGCAAGGTCACTGATTTCGCACGAGTCACTGACATGGCTTTACCTCGGGATTATAAGAGCGACGTCATTTCCTTGGGAATCACACCGCCATCAAGTCCCAGGGTCAGGGGGAAATGCGCACCTCAGTAGGGGAAGTAGGAGACATAGACACAGGTGATGAAGAAGAAGAAGAAGAAGAAGAAGAAGAAGAAGAAGAAGAGATGATGAGGAAGAGGAGGAGGAGAAAGGGGAAAGAGGAGGAGGAGGAGGAGGAGGGGAGGAGGAGGAGGAGGAGGAAGAGGAGGAAATAGAAAGGATGAGAAAATTGAAAGGGCAAATAGTAAAACTAAAAGAAACATACAGACGACAGCGCAGGAAAAAAACGCCTCTGAGGGCTATCAGTCATAGGGCGAGGGAAATGCGCAGCTTAGTATAAGGGGCTGTAAGGGGAAATGAGGACAGGTGGCGAGGTGAAGAAAGGAAAGGAAGAATAAAGAAGAAGAAAAAGGAATGAGGAGGGGAAGAAGAAACATAGAAGGAAGAGAAGAGACGAGTGGAGGAGAGAAAAGAAAAGGGGACAGACAAAGAAATACGCAGCTTCATATGGCGGGAGTTGAGAGGTAGGGGGGGGGGGTGGAGAGGTCACCGTGAGCGAAAAAAACAAGAAAGCAGAAAGGGGAAATAGAAAAGGGAATAAGAAGGAGGGAGACAATAAATGGGAGGAGGATATGGTGATGAAGGATTAGTAGTAAGAGGAGAAGCATACGAGGGGAGAGGAATACATGAATGGGGAAATGACAATGGGAAGGAAATGAGGGGGTGAGATAAAGAGAAGAAGTAAAGAAAAATACGATAAGGGGGAGAAGGAGGAAGATGCTGATGATGTGAAAGAGGAGGAAGAAGTAGAACGATGAAGAAAAGGAGGCAAAAAGCAAAGAAGAGAGAGAGATTTGATACAGACCTTACGATCATACGATGGTCAGGACTTAATTAGTAGAGATGGCATATCCGATAGAAAAGGAAAAGTTGAAGAAAAGGATAGAAAAAAGAAGGCTTTCTCCTCACCCTCCGGCAATGTGCAGTACATGAAAAGTTGTATGGGCTTCGAAATCCCCACCATAAGGATTTACAGGGAGACGAGATGAGAGAGAGAGGAGGATGAGAGAGATGAGAGAGAGAGAGTAAAAACGTAGGAAAAAAACAAGAAAATGGGAAGAGGAGGGGGGGAAAGGAAGAAGAGGAAAGAAGGAAAACTACGGGGCAAAGCGATAGGAATATTGTTTACAGCCTGATAAACATAATGAGCAGTAACCAATGCCACCACAAACACCAGGCAACACGTCAGAAACAAAGAATATGTATAGTCATGAGCCAAAGTCCTGCTACACCGTTTGCACTGTTTGTGAAGCAAAAACTAACGTGTATTGAAAACTTGAAAGCCGCTGTATAGGATAGGTGTAGATTATTCTTATCCTATTATTATTATCAATATTATTATTATTAAAAATATTATTCTTATTATTATTACAAACACAAATTTGCAACAGACCAGAAGCAATAGGCATAGAGTGAAAAGTCTATAAACAATATAATCACCTTGTCCGTCTCATTAAAACTCCTTTGTATATTATGACCACTTTCAAGCTCGTGAATACATAAACACACTGCCAAAAATGTGGGAAGGTAATTGAATAGTGTATTCCTGTACTTTTTTTTTTTTTTTCTATGTGATTGAGGGAGGCAAAGGCATACTGCATATAGCGAGTGCAGTCCCCCCATAGTTGAAAGAGTGAAAAGGCCAAAATCAAGGGGAGCGTTTCGAGCCAAAAGGCCTGGACACACGGAGTTTGGAAGCAATTTAAGTCATAGGAAGAGGGAAAGACTGATTCTGGGAGAGAGTTCCAGAGCTCAGCTGTTGAGTAGAAGAAAGTTTGAGAGTAACGTTTCACGTCTTGGGGTGGAGAGTTGCAAAGAGTAGGGGTGAGGATGGATTGCAAGCGGGTACCACGCTGCCCTACGTAAAGGAGGTGGTATGCACTGGGATAGCTCTGAGGAACACTGATTATTATAGTAGCGATAGAATAGCGAGAGATGCAACATTGCGGCGGAGAGAGATAATTACATCAATCATATAATGAGAATACGAACATTTTACCTACACTAATAGTGTATATATATAATATATTTAATTAACTCCCTTCAATGAGATGACTCGTTTATTAATTTATTCTAGCTACTCCCAGACGATTTTACTCAACTTAACAAATGCATAGTCATATGCATAGCTGGAAAAAAAACACATAAAGCCTTTGAATTCCAGCGGATTTACCTAGACTGAAGAAAATTGTCTGGGGGAAGTGAGCATGTTGAAGTCATCATGTAATCTACTAGAAAGGGTGGTTAACGTTACTCAAGCATAAGTGACCTTAATTTGGTAATCTAACCCTAGCCTAGCCTCAAACAAAACTAGCCTGAACGTAATCAAACACTGAGGCTAACCTAGTATACTCTACACTGACACTGGCCTAGTGCTCTAGGATATGTATGACTCTGACCGTTTTGCTAGGTGGCTGTTATTGGTTGCGGCCGCTTAGGGTATGTAGAATGTTTGATTGATTTATAAGTGAATAGTTAGCCGAAAGCCTTGATAAGTACTGATAGATGATATGCAAATATTTAAAGGTAAACTTAATAAAACTATTCCAAATGTCCACATAGGAGAAATTATTATAGGATTATTTCGGTTATCGGTCCGGACGTTTTCTAATTTCGTCTCATAGTCAAAGAAGAAAGGAATGCATGACCCGAGGAAACCTACAATCGATTATAGATACACGTTGAACCTCTTCCAAAATTTGATCACACATGCGGTAAGTAAGAGGAAATGAATGAATAAACCTAAGACACCCCCCCTTCTCTACACGACCACAAACATTGGCAGGGGCACTAAAGAACGTCCACATTATAAACCCCTGGCTGATGTGATGTTGATGATAATGAGAGATGATGATGATGATGATGATGATGATGATGATGGTCGGTGGTGGTGGTGGGATGGGGTGTGAAAAAAACACGAGAGGCACTTGCGTTACATGATCAAAAGGCGTACAAAGGATATCAGGGCTGCGCAGTTATTTTTTGTGTCGTTACGAGGTTGCTTCCTAAATTATTTGTAAGAAAAGATAACCCTCTGCCTCCAACCATTCCCTCCAACTAAACAAGAGCGTACCTTGTATACGATACCAGCGTCGTGCCATGGTGTTCTAATATACCTTTATAACAAAAATAATATGCAGTAGGGACCTTTCTATAAGTTTTATATATATGGCAGTTAAATTTCATCTCATTATATCGTTAAAATTCAACTCACTATATCACCAATTATACGGTGACAAACGTTATTATTATACGGGGACAAACGTTATTATTATATTAGATAATATTACATTGTATTTGGATGTTCTATCTATCTATCTATCTATTGCCTGACGCCGTGATCCCCGAAGGGGTGGCCACGAACGAACAGCCCCCATGCACCTCTGTCCCCAGTCATGTCGACTCCCCTCCCCCACAACCAGCACCTCCTGCGTTCATGTACTTCCTCACTCCATCCTTCCACCTGCTATTCGGTCTATCCTCTACCCCTCTGTCACTCCACATCGCTCGCATATACCCGCTTAGTCATTCTCGCGCTTTCCGTATACGTTCCATGATGGCCGATACCAGTCTCAAGTTGTTCCTTTTCACACTTTCCAGCACATCGACCTCCACACCACACCTCCTTCTTACTTCCTGCATTCGTCTCTGTCTATCACTAATGTAACTCCGCACGCACTCCGTAAGTAATTCATTTCCACGGCTATCACGATTGAGTCTGAGGTCTATCAACCAACGGCCATGCTTCGCCTTCGTAAGTCAGTGTCGGGATTACCACACATGTCATTGCAAGAACTTCTTCACTTCCATACTGCCCACCCTAGTTTTTGGTACTGCTTTTAGAGTTCCTACAACCCTCTTCCCATGTTGTACTCCTCTCTCCGAACCTCTTCATCCATAGTCCCATCTTTACTCAACACACTGCCCAGATACTTAAAAGAGGTGACGATCTCCATAGCCTGGACCGTTCAGCTTCACCTCCACACTCTGTGTCTTCACCCCTTTCGAAGACCATAACCTTGCTCTTCCCCGTATTTACCTTCTAAATTCCGGATTTTTCGCACCACTGGGTCCAAACTCATTTACCAGACCCTGCAAAGCCCATTCATTATCATCATCAGAAACTGTATCATCCGCAAACAGCAGTATTAGTAGCTTCCACTTCAATGCCCTCCCGATTTCAGCGATACACCAACATCCACTGCTCTTGATAGTATTTCTTTCATAACTCCATCCATATATACAGTAAACAACCAATGGGGACATCACACCCCCTGTTTCAAAACCAACATTCAGGTCAAAGAACTCGCTCTGCTCACTCTCCACACGTACTGCCGACTTTGACACCATCATACATGCTCTTCACTGCTTTCAGCAACGTGCCCTCTACTCCGTATCTTCTAAGTACTTTCCACAAACCTTCTCTATCCACTATGTCATAGGCCTTCTCCAAGTCCATAAAGGCAACAACTACACCTTTTGTTTCTTACCAGATGACTTCTCCACAACACAATTCAGGGTAAAAAATCGGATATACACATCCTCTTCCCTTCCTAAAACCTCCCGGCGCGTCGCCTATCCATTTCTCCGTTCTCACTCTCACTCTCTCAATCACTACGACCTAATGTATATCACTTCCCTACTACGCTTAGAAGAATTAGTCCTCGGTGGTTACAAAACACTCCTATGTCCCCTTTGCCCTTATATTAGGGGGGACTATTATGCCAGTCTTCCAGTCATCGGGTGCACTCCCCTTCTCCCATGCTAGTTTGGGGCACATTTTCCATACCCATTCTATCACTATCTCACCACCATACCTCAACCATTCCCCACACACGCCATCTGTTCCTGGTGCTTTCCCCAACTTCACTCTGTTCAGGTCTTCCCACACTTCGGACCTCCTGATCCCGCACACTCCACTCCTCCACTACTTCTCGTGATTCTCGCCTCCCATAACATATCCAGCTATGTTTGCGGGCTCTTCATTCCTTTCATTTAGCAACTAACTGAAGTACTCCCTCCATCTTTCGACTCTTCTTGGGCTTCTCGGGCTAGCATTCTCCCATTCTTATCTTTCACAACCTTACTGTGTACCTTGCTACCTTCCCTAACTTTCTTTGATTCTTTCCAGAAAACCAGTTTCTTACTCGGCCCTCCATTTTACACTCAGATTCCTGCCAAATTCCTCTATTACTATTCTCTTACTTTCCTTCACTACTCTCTTCACCACCCTCTTACTCTCCACGTACCTCGCTCGTTTCTGTCTCTCGGAATCTTCATTCCCTCTGATACCCAACAACTCTCGATATGCGGGCGTCTTGTCTTCCACAGCTATTCGTACCTCTCTGTCCACCATGCTGTACCTTTCACTCCCCTCCCTCTTCCTCTCACTCCCATAGACACATCCTCACAGGCTAGACACAGATCTCATCCTTAAACACCTTGCTCACTCCTTCCACTTCCTCCATAAC
>CM064487.1:137754537-137834537 GCA_032716605.1 Paralithodes platypus
GAGAAAACTCAAACAGATGGTTTCAAATGGGATACATTTCGTTTCAAGAAATATAGGCAAATACTGGTTTGGTAAGAGTTGTATATACCTGTGGAATAGGCTACCTAGCGCCATAGTGCGATCAAGAACGATAGAGCTTCAAAATACAATTAGATAGACAAACACACACACACACAGCCCGTAGCCTAGTAGGTAGAGCTCTCGTCTCACACACGAGGGGTCGGGGTTCAATCCCCGGCCGGGCGGAGACAAATTGGGCTTGCCTCCTTTCATGTGTTAGCCTCAGTTTACCTAGCTGTAAATAGGTACCTGGAATAAGTGGACGACGTTGTGACGTCCCATCTGGGGTTGGCAAAAATGGTACAAGGCGAGATGGGTATCATATGGTTCACCTAAGCTGATGGCTACCTAAGCCTTCGGGCGAGACGGTACCGTCTATAGTGAGAATGGTACCATACAGATCCACCCTAAGCCTTCGTTTCCGATGTCGCCAATTGGCTAAATTACAGACTACACACACATCCACAGCCATTCCAACAGTACGTAAAACACTTAACATGCATTTCACGCAATACATTCCCAGTTAAGGAGGCGCGATAATAATGAGCTTAGCTCGCATTGCGTGGATTCCCCCTTGACGAACAAGTAACTGAGTAACACACACACACACACACACACACACTGAAGAATCTCAATTTCCCAAGCTTGGAGGAGAAGACGTGTGAGGGGTATAACAACGATTTACAAAGACTTTTTTGTGCGGTAACCTGGTAGGATCAAAGGGCACGTGTTTAAACTAAGAAAAAGGTAGTGGACAAATAATATGAACAAATTTAGCTATAAAATCAAGCTTTGTATACGTGGAACACTTGTGGTGGTGTCCCGTAGCCTACCCAGTGTGGCTGGGCTGCGAGACACCGTGTCAAGCAGCCCAGCCAGTGAGGCTGGGTAACGGGACACCACCAGTCGGTGTCAGTATGCCCCCGTAGCCCAGCCTCGACTGGCTGGGCTGCGGTGGACCCTGAAACCAGACCAGGTGGTGTCCCGTAGCCACTTCGAAACAATAAAAGCTCTATGGTCCACAGTGTCTTTGAAAAATGCGCAATTTAAAGCGCAAGTTTCTGCAGATAATGTTAATTGTATGTTGTTATGATTATTGACAGAGATAAATTGTTACATTGATGGGACACGGGTATACACAAACACATTTATTACTACCAAATAGACAACTCACATACTTTAGGGGGGGCGGGGGGGGGGCGGCCTTTTCCCTCATGTTTCGTCCCATTAATGCTTGTGATTCTAAGATGTTTGCCCCGTTAGATTGGCGATTTTAAGCCCTGTCGACCCATTTCTATGTCGATCTTAAGACCTTTCGGGCCATTTAGGTGTCGATTTTTTTCCTGGCGAGCGATAGCAAGTCTGCAATTTAATAAGAATCGGCCTTCGGCCGGGGAACTTTTCTCCCAAGAAATGCCAAAATTGATCTCGAAGGAGGGTCTTGGAGGTATTTTCTTAAGTTTGATGGAGGTCTAGGGAGGAAAATATAAATAAACAAATAAGTAAATAAATAAATTAATAAAAATCTCCCCTTTTTAATTTCTAATCAATGCTGGCTATCCTTAGAAGATTGTATTCTCCTTTTAAAGAACAGGGAGAACAGAATGTTAACTTGGATAGTTTTCGTCCCTTTGATTACCGGTTCTTCATCACCTCATGTCAAATCCTAATATATTACAAGCATACAATTCAAATGATGCCATCGTACATAAAGGGGTCAAATGATGCCATCGTACATAAAGGGGTCAAATTCACAATATGATTGAGGGGGTCACTGGCTTTTTTTTTTTTATCTTTCTCTCCTTTTCTCTCTTTCCCTGGCTTGTATCCATTTGGCCCCATTCAGCCAACTGTTGTAAGACGTTTATCCCCATCCAGGTGTCGATTTCTTCTTGGCGAGCGAGAGCGAGCCAGCATTGTATGGAGAAATCCGGCTTAGCCGGAGAAATTGTTCTATCGAAAAATGTACAAATTTAGCTTGCTGTTAAAACAAAAATATATATGTGCTGGCTCGCTACCGCTCGCCAGGAAAATATTGACACTTGGATGGGGGTAAATGTCTTAAAACAGTAGGCTGAATGGGGCCGAATGGATACAAGCCAAAGAGAGAGGGAGAGAAAGAAAAAGAAAAAAGCGAGGTGGGCTCCCTTAAAAAACGACTTCCATAAAACATACGAACTCACTTGTCTACAAGAGGTACGTACACACAAGCGTATTTGTTTATATTGAACATTTTGCCGTAACTCTGAATTAGCAGTTTCTGAAATACATCTGTGAAAGAATGCTATCACCTATAGCAATCCTTCAATCAATCTACTTGCCGATATCAAAGCAAAATTCTTTTAAAAATATTATCAGAATATAGTTGCTGATCAAAAGTTGCTTGAGCTTCGTGTATATCTCTTTGCTAGAGATATATAACAGAAACTGATATAATAGGATACGACTTTGGAGCGAGACTACATACGCAAGCAGAGCAATCATTAACATTCTCAAACATGCACGCAATCTGACAGAACGGAACTGTAAGATAATTAAAACACACACACACACACACACACACACACACACACACACACAACACACACACACACACACACACACACACACACACACACTGTAAGTACACACTGGCAGACATGGACTTGTTAGCTAATTACCATGTTCACATGGCATGTACCGTAACATGTTGATAATACTAATGCGGATTTTTAGTCAAGAATATATATTTTAGTTTCAGGCCTTCTATTACACTATTTAAAACTTTATCAGTTTAGTTCTACCATCATTTTCTTTAACTCCTCCCTAGTCTCTGAAGATAACTTAATTGTATGTCATCAGCGAATCTGAGGTGGCTAGGATCCTCCATTAATGTTATTTTCTTATTGTCCTATTCTAGTCTTACATACGTGTACAATATAAATACAATATGCACTCACACATACAGTACAATCACAGAATGCACAAGCATATTGATATTATTATGCCCACACTCCTAATAAGAACGCCTGAAACACCACCAACGCTACCATACAACACCCAGGATAGCATATCTCGTGATACCTGTATTCAGGGAAACAAATAACACAGTCTGCCACCGGAAATCACCATCTTCTGTGAAAGCCATCCCCGCAGACAGTAACCAGGCAACCACAAACTCCAACGCTTACAACTATCCCTGCAACGAACACGAGGAGAGCTGCAACGGACTATAACAACTAGGAGGCCACCTACACCGACACTGGAGGGAGAGAAACACAGACAAAGAAGAAAAGAATAGCATACCCTCCATCACCATCCTCTAATCGATTTGAAGCCCCACCCCACACATATCGTGTCCCGCCCCCGATGATGTCACGTCACCTGAGATACCTAACTCAGAACCTCAGGTTTTCTCTTCAAAGTACCAACAGGAGTAAGAAAAGCAAGGTAAATTGAATGCAGAAATTGTTCAGAAGCTGCACAACCCCAAAGCTCCTCGAAGCTTCCCAAGGTCGAGATAAAAGTGCATCCCAAGACCTGAACCTTCATCGAAGTGTTACCATAAATCTCCAAGGCCTAATGAAAGATTTAACCAATGGTGCTTCCCATAAGGGCGCTTCCAAAGGCCGGAAACTCTGTGCTTCTAAAGACTAACAAGGTGCTTCCCAAGGCCTCCAAATTGCTTCTAAAGACCCATTCTCACTGTTTAAAATATTCAGAAACACAACATTCCCACTCTTGCATTACTTAACTCCTTGCCTGTGGGGGTTTGGCCATAATTGACCTTCATTCCCTGCATATTTTCATTCATAAACAAGTGCCATTACTTAATACAATGATATATCCGTGAAAGTACAGTAGTTGAGGTTTCCAATGACACCTGAATCATCTGTGTGCGACGTCTGGTTGTCTTGCAAACAATCTTGGCAAATGTCATCCAAATCGCTAAAATTACCGGTTTTCGCTATATGTAACGCTGCACTGAGGTAGCAAACGACTCTGAGTTATACATAAGTACTACTCGCTCAGCCATGGTGGGCGACTGACAAAGGGGTCCAGCGCTGGGGCCCGCTTTTTTTTTTTTTTTTTTTTTTTTGTGAGCGAGGGAGGCAAAAGGCAGAACTGCCTGTAGCGAGTGCCTCCTCCAGAGTTGCAAGAGTGACAGGGCTAAAATCAAGGGACGTTTCGAGCCCAAAAAGGCCTGGACACACAGAGTTTGAAGCAATTTAAGTCAGAGCTAGAAAGAGGGAAAGACTGATTCTGGGAGAAAGTTTCAGAGCTCGGCTGTTGAATCGAAGAAAGTCTGAGAGAAACGTTTCACCTCTTGGGTTAGAGAGTTGCACAGAGTAGGGGTGGGTTTTTGTTGCAAGACGTGTACAACGTGCCCTATGTAGAGGAATAGAGGAAGTGGTATACAATGGGAGAGCTCTGAGGAACACTGATTATTATAGTAGCGATAGAATAGAGAGAGAGATGCAACATTGCGGCGGAGAGAGCGAGATTGCAGAGAGTGAGTAACGAGATTTAATGATACAAAAGTCCTTTCTTTCTACTTAAGTCTAGCAGTGCAGTGTGAGAGGATCCTCCCCACACATGTGAACAATACTCAATAACAAGTATGCACCGTGCCCCGGTACAGAGTCAAGAAGCTGTGCAGGGGTAAAGAACCCCTTGAGGCAATTGAGCACACCCAGCTTCTGGGCGGCTTCCTTAGCAAGAAGGGTACTATGGTCCTTCCAAGTGAGAGCAGAAGAAAAAGAGACACCAAGAATATTGAGAGAAGATTAAGGATAAGATTTTTGTATTATTGAAGAATAGGGGATAGTCCGCTGGGAGTTCCGGACGGGTATATACTATATAGATGGAGAAATTGGGTTTTGGAAGCATTAAAGGCAACAAGGTTTTCTCTGCCCCAATTGGAAATAGTAGTTAGATCAGAAAATAAGTGTTGTATGGCTTCATTACGTTTGTCTTTGAGGGATTGCTGGCTAGGGCGATTTGGAAAACTAATTGAGTAGTGTAAGGTAGAGTCGTCTGTGCGTATGAATGGATGAGACTGGAGGTACAGTTGAGAAGGGTAATTTATGAAAATTAGAAAGAGAATAGGAGATAGGACAGAGCCCTGAGGAACACCAGAGTTGATAGGATGAGGAAGTGAGCGATGGCCGTCCACAACTGCAGCTATGGAACGGCCGAAAAGGAAATTAGAGACAAAGGCACAGAAACCAAAGGAGGGTAGTTTAGAAATTAAAGATTTGTGCCAGACTCTATGGAAGGCCTTTGATATGTCTAGTGCAACCGTTTGCCTCAATCCCAGGACACATAATAAGCGGATTTTGGTTCCCGTCAGGTGACGTGTCCCACCGGGAAGGTGGGCGACTGACAAAGGGGTCTCGCGCTGCCTGTAACCATTTGCCTCAATCCCAGGACACATAATAAGTGGATTTTGGTTCCCGTCAGGTGACGTGTCCCACCTGGAAGGGGTTAATATTCCACGCTACCATTATTATGCTAATTAATTTAATAACTTATATGTACTTTCTCCTTTGCAGCTTCTATTCTCTATATACTGTAGCCTATGTCTGTAACTCTATATTATTAAGGCCATTGACAATTGTAATGTACTATTCTTCACATATACTGCTGCGTTATTTCATTAATAAAGCCTAAAAGTTGTCCTTTGCATTTCTGTTTTCAGTTAAGTACCTCCACTAGAATTAAGACTCTACGCCTGCCCAATTCAGAGTAGCCAGTTTTGGTTGGACCAATTAGATATACTGTACACTGTTAACACACACACACACACACACACACACACACACACACACACAAGCCCGTAGCCTAGTAGGTAGAGCTCTCGTCTCACACACGAGGGGTCGGGGGTTCAATCCCCGGCCGGGCGGAGACAAATTGGGCTTGTCTCCTTTCATGTGTTAGCCTCAGTTCACCTAGCTGTAAATAGGTACCTGAAATAAGTGGACGACGTTGTGACGTCCCATCTGGGGTTGGCAAAAATGGTACAAGGCGAGATGGGTATCATATGGTTCACCTAATCTGATGGCTACCTAAGCCTTTGGGCGAGACGGTACCGTCTATAGTGAGAATGGTTACTCTACAGATCCACCCTAAGCCTTCGTTTCCGATGTCGCCAATTGGCTAAATACAGACTACACACACATCCACAGCCATTCCAACAGTACATAGGGAAAGACTCAACATGCATTTCACGCAATACATTCCCAGTTAAGGAGGCGCGAATAATAATGAGCTTAGCTCGCATTGCGTGGATTCCCCTTGACGAACAAGTAACTGAGTAACTGAGTAACACACACACACACACACGAGTTTCAATGCGGATAAATGTAAAGTACTACATATCGGATACCAAAATAAGAAAGCAAACTATTTGATGAATGGCACTCAGCTTAAGAATGTAAACAGAGAAACCGATCTGAGAGTAACAATATCGAGTAACCTAAAACGGAGTCAACAATGTTCAGAAGTTGTTAAGAAGGCAAACAAAATAATTGGCTTGATAGGCAGGTCATTTGAGCATAAATCCAAAGACGTTATCCTTACCCTTTACAATTCCTTAGTCCGCCCTCTTCTGGAATACTGCGTTCAATCCTGGTTCCCTTATTACCAAAAAGATATAGACAAGCTAGAACGAGTTCAACGTAGTGTTACCAAAATGATACCTAGCCTAAAGAACAAACCATACGAGGAGCGTCTTAGAGAATTAAATCTATTTCCGTTAACCAAGCGCAGATTAGGAGGCGACTTAATTCAAGTGTTCAAAATCATCAAAGGCATCGACAATATGAACTGTAGTAAGTAGTTCACTATCGACCAATCTAATTACACGCGGGGAAACGGGTGCAAAATTATTGGTAAATCTTTTAACTCACACGAAGCTAAAAACTTCTTCAATCGAGTTGTCAACTTATGGAATGGGCTTCCCCGAGATGTTATAGATTGCAGCACCGTTGATTCATTTAAACTTCGCCTAGACAAATATCTCGCATCAAACCCGCAACTGACTGCGTTTGTAAATGAATAACTATATTTTATCATCCCCTCAGTTACTAACCCACCTGTCCCCTACCAACTTCCTAATCCTGCCACGGACATTAGTACCAGGGCAGTAGTTCCCTTACCCACTCTAAACCACTGTTTGGAAACTTGATCCTCAGTGTTTTGGAGGACAAGCAGCCTAGAAGGGTCACTAGATATGTTGTTGCTTAATTTCCTTTGTACTCCTTTGTACACACACACACGTCTCACATATTGATTACACAGCACACAAACATATAACACACACACACCAACATGCGACAGCTTAGCCCCCTTTGGCCTTTGTCAACATAGTGACCAAACGAGCCCAAACCACACTACCGAGCTGCTTTACATATGAACCCGTGACCTTACACACGGCTCTATAGTTGAAGGAAGATAGGAGTGGGAGAATACCGGTGTGCACAATTTAAGGGGAGGTTTTTAGTTTGTTCCCTGGACCTCCATCAAGCTTGAAAGTGCACCCCATAGACCCCCTTTCAAGATAAATTTATAAATTTTTCGGTAGAAAGATTTCCCAGCCAAAGGCCGGTTCCTCTTAAATTACAGGCTCTCTTTGGCTCACCAGGAAAAAATCGGCACCTAAATGGCACGAAAGGTCTTAAAATTGATAGAAATGGGGTGAAAATTCATAAAATCTCCAAACTAATGGGGCGAACGTCTTAATATCTCAAAAGCAATGGGGCTAAACATAAGGGAGAAAACTACTGCTGATAAGTGTTTCACTCACTTTTTCTTTATCTAACCATTTCCTTCTCTTTAACACACATATACATGTGCTATGTGTTTTTACCACCTCTTCTCCATCTCACCCCTACCCCGAGTTATATATATATATATATATATATATATATATATATATATATATATATATATATAAAGCGGGGGTAGGGGTGAGATTAGGGGTGGATTTGAGAAGTTTGGGGTGATAAAATTACATTACATGTGCATTTCACACAACACACTGCCCCTTTATTAAGATAGCATTATAATAAATGTTCTCATGTTAAAAGAACAACTTCACAGGGTGATGAACCTGAACATAAAAGACCAGGCTGGCCAAAACACCCTTTTCAGTAAAAACACCTGGGACTAGCTCTAAGGTCGAATCACATAAGTGTTTTTTTTTCCATATCTTTCTCGGCAATTTTGGTCTGGAAGCTTCTAAATATAGGTTTCACACAATTTAAGCCCACTGAACTATCTAATGCCAGTAAAATTGCCGATACGAATTTATTAAGTCCCACAATGCTGTCAGAAAACCAAGATGCCATTTAAAACTTTCCGGAAAAATCGGTGGTGTGAACTTTTCTTTATGATTGCCCCTGTTCCCGTATTAGGGGTGGAGGGAGTCGGAGGACGGGTAGGATTCTTGGAAGAGGCGGCGTCACTGATATTGATATTCGATAACTTTGCTCAAGATATAAGAAGTAATTAATTGATATCTACATACATAGACTACAGTAGATCTGGACTGGACTCGAAAATGGAACTTTGCAGTAATAAGGGACCCGAAATCTGAAAACGAACCCCCAAGTTCGAAACTGCGAAAATATATTTTTTTTGCGGTTTCCAGGTTCGAACATGGGGGTTTGTTTTCCGAATGTTGGTCCCTTACTGCAAAGTTCCATTTTCGTGTCAAGTCCAGATCTACTGTAGTCTATGCTACATATTATGTAATAAATATTTATATGTACCATTGACTGGGGTCTCTACTGGTCTTACCTGGGAACCATTTGGCGCCACGCCAAAGCCGGCCACAGTGTTTACATGGTGGGGCAGCGTTGTGGCAGGATTTTTGTTGTTCTAAAGTCCAAGATGCCTAATTTACAGTAGAGTTTTGGTATGGTGCTGTCTTGTGGCACTGTTGAGACTGGAGTGGTTTTCAAATACTGCAGGTGCAGGTGTTGCAGTTGAACTTGATTGAGTTTTGCTGCGGCACGGTTAGCACTATGCCAACATCAGCCATAATAATGACTTGATGGTGCAGTGTTGTGGCGGGACATTATTGGAGTATATTCCAACTGGGGATAGGCCACCACGTCTGAGCCGTTGCAATATATGTCATGGAAAATTACGTTAAACCATGGTATGCATGTATGTATGTATGAATATATGTATGTATGTATTGACACGAAGAGTGGCTTGCTGGATTTTTCGTTTCTAAAGCAACAAACAACCTTCATAGTTATATTTTATTTTATATCCGTATACGGGGTGAAACGAATTAATATATAATATACAGTATAGGTACAGGTATGCTTACATAAGACATAAGGAAAGGTTAAAGAAATAGGGAAAACAACACACTTGAGAGAAAAGCAGACCTTTGTGGTATTTCAGTAAATTCAAAGTAAACGCTAAAAATAAACGGTCTTACACTTAACGTAATTAAATATAGCAACTGCCAAACAATGTATTCAGCTTTACAACACTGAGCATTGTTAAAAATAAACTGAAGTAATATAGCGTGAGGAGAGAAGTCAAGAAGTGTATGAGGCGTAAGAAGGGCAAGAAAACTGGGAAAAGAGGAGACAGAAAAGGAGGAGTAAAACGAGTAGAAAGAAAGGGGGGGGGACGCAAAAAGAGTACGAAGAAGAGAAAACGAGCAGACTAAGGTGAACGAAGAGGAGGAAGAGCAAATAGAGTAGGTAGAAGAAGTGGAAGAGCAAAAGGAGTTTGGGGAATAGCAAAAAGAGTAGGCATAAGAAGAGGAAGAGCAAAAGGACTTTGGGGAATAGCAAAAAGAGTAGGCAGAAGAAGAGGAAGAGCAAAAGGACTTTTATTTGGGGAATAGCAAAAAGAGTAGGCAGAAGTGGAAGAGCAAAAGGAGTTTGGGGAATAACAAATAGAGTAGGTAGAAGAAGTGGAAGAGCAAAAGGAGTTTGGGGAATAACAAATAGAGTAGGTAGAAGAAGTGGAAGAGCAAAAGGAGTTTGGGGAATAACAAATAGAGTAGGCAGAAGAAGAGGAAGAGCAAAAGGAGTTTGGGGAATAGCAAAAAGAGTAGGCAGAAGAGGAGGAACAAAAAGAGTAGGATGAAGAGGAAAAAAGATAAAGGGGGAAGAGGGGGAGGGGGAAGAGGGGGAGGGGGAAGAGAGCACCTCAAGAGTTTGTAAGGGAGGGGATATGGAGCCATTAGGTTAAGGGGGGTCACCGTTTTTTTTTTTTTTTTATCTTTCTCTCCTTTTCTCTCTTTTCCTGGCTTGTATCCATTCGGCCCCCTTCAGCCAACTGTTTTAAGACGTTTATCCCCATCCAGGTGTCGATTTCTTCCTGGCGAGCGATAGCGAGCCAGCATTGTATGGAGAAATCCGGTTTCGCCGGAGAAATTTTTCTATCGAAAAATTTACAAATTTAGGCTATCAAAAGAAATATATATATATATATGCTGGCTCGCTACCGCTCGCCAGGAAAATATTGACACCTGGATGGGGGTAAACATCTTAAAACAGTAGGCTGAATGGGATCGATTGGATACAAGCCAAAGAGAGAGGGAGAGAAAGAGAAAACAAGCGAGGTGGGCTCCCTTAACAACATGCCTCACCTTTCAACCCACGCCAGGCAAGTTTGGAGCTTTTATTAAAGAAAAGTTATTTCGACCACACCTAACCTAGTCTAACCCAGGGTCAATGTATAGTGCCCCCTTGGTCTAACCAAATCTAGCATAATCTGATCACATAGTCTTAAATAACACAATTTAATTTAACTTATTCTAGCATAACTAAACCTAACAATCTAATCTAAACGTAACCTTGTCTAACATAACCAAACTTAACGTATAATCCGACCTAACCGAACCTAGTATATATAATCTAGGAAAGACAGAAGAGATGAACAAGGGAGGGTGAATGGAAACGATAGAACAGAGAGAAGAGGAATAATAACAAAGATGAAGTGTTAAGAAGGGACGGTAAATGGAGAAGGTAGAACAATTAAATAATAATAATAATAATAATAATAATAATAATAATAATAATAATAATAATAAAGAGATAGTAAGGGAGGATAAATGAAAAGGATAGAACAGAAGGAGAAGATAAACTTAAGAAGATGGAACAGACGGAGAAAAGGAATGGCAATGCAACTAAAGAGGTAGGAAGGGAGGGTAAAATGAAAATAAATTATAGCTGAAGAAAAGGAATAATAATGCAAATAAAGAGATAGGAAGGAAGGGTTAATGGAGAAGAGAGGACAGATGAAGAAGAGGGATACTGATAATGCAAATAAAGAGATAGGAAGGCAGGGAAAATAAAGAGAAGACATATGAAGAAGAGGGATACTGATAATGCAAATAAAGAAGCAGTGAGGGAGGGTAAATGGAATAAAGAGGACCGATGAATTACTGATAATGCAAATAAATAGATAGGAAGGCAGGGAAAATAAAGAGAAGACATATGAAGAAGAGGGATACTGATAATGCAAATAAAGAAGCAGTGAGGGAGGGTAAATGGAATAAAGAGGACCGATGAATTACTGATAATGCAAATAAATAGATAGGAAGGCAGGGAAAATAAAGAGAAGACATATGAAGAAGAGGGATACTGATAATGCAAATAAAGAAACAATGAGGGAGGGTAAATGGAATAAAGAGGACCGATGAAGAAGAGGGATACTGATAATGCAAATAAAGAGATAGGCAGGGAGGATAAATGGAGAAGAGAGGACAGATGAAGAGGATAAATACTGATAATACAAATAAAGAAGCAGTGAGGGAGGATAAATGGAGAAGAGAGGACAGATGAAGAGAAGGAATACTGATAATGCAAATAAAGAGGTAGGAATGGAGGTCAAGTTAATGGAGCCATGAGGTTAACAACATGCCTGACCTTTTAGCCCACGTCAGGGAAGTCTACGGTCGATCCCTCCACAAGTTATGGCGCCCACTATCACTTGGCCCTCGTTTTAACCCTTTATGTCCCGGTGATATACTTTGCATTATATTCTGGTAACACTTAGACGATTTTATTCATATTAAGAACGACATCTACCCATTAAAAGGCTACAGACTATCTCATTTAATCATTAGCTACCACAGATCCTTCCTAAATTGCAGAAAATCGACTAAATGTAGCTAAAATATAATTAATATGACATGGCCGGTACAGAAGGGGTTAAGTTGATTCCTCTATCCTTAGACTAGCTTAACATAACCTATTCTAACTTAACCAAATCCAATATCAATCAACTTAATCAATTATAATCTAGGCTAATACATTACAACATAACCTAATACATTATAACTAAACCTAATCAAGTATAGCCTAACCTAATCAATTCTTACATAACCAAATCAATTATAACATACCAAATACAATCTAACATAACCAAACCAATTCTAATCCATTATGACCTAACATAATCCATTATAACATAAACCTAATCCACTATAACTTAGCCTAATCAACTGTAACCTAATCAATTATAGCCTAACCTAATCAATTCTCACAACCAAATAAATTATAACATACCAAATATATTCTAACGTAACCTAACCTAAGATATTATACTTTAATAACTAACTTGAAATAACATAATCTAACCTAACATGACGATCCCTGGTCAAATCAAGATAATAATGGCATATTCAAAAATAAATTATTCATATTCGATATAATAAAATATTAAGTCATTGTTCCTTTAAATATTAGTAATACCGAAAGACAAAGTTATGGTCTTTTAGAGGATTAAGGAAGGATAAAAAAAAAAAAATCAGATCTTCAATCTTGTTGTTGTTGTTGATGTTGTTCCCCAGGCTGTCTGGCCGAACAGCCCCAAGGTCCCGAGCAAGGCCAAGGCCATAAACGAGCGCCCCCACAAAATCCTCCCTGCTTACCACTAACAAAGCCCGGGTGACCGAAGCCACTCCAAGGCAGGGAGCTGAGGAGGGTGCGGAAACGCCCGGGAAACCAAAGCCCCACCCAAGGCCCTGTGCCCCTCAGCAATTATGAAGGGAAAGTTGAGGGGTAAGGGAAAAATGTGACGCTTTGGCTCCCAATCTGCCAACTTCTAGGTTGGCAGTAGGGAACCTAGAAGTTGGCAGATTGGGAGCCAAAGCGTCACATTTTTCCCTTACCCCTCAACTTTCCCTTCATAATTGCTGAGGGGCACAGGGCCTTGGGTGGGGCTTTGGTTTCCCGGGCGTTTCCGCACCCTCCTCAGCTCCCTGCCTTGGAGTGGCTTCGGTCACCTGGGCTTTGTTAGTGGTAAGCAGGGAGGATTTTGTGGGGGCGCTCGTTTATGGCCTTGGCCTTGCTCGGGACCTTGGGGCTGTTCGGCCAGACAGCCTGGGGAACAACAACAACAACAAGATTGAAGATCTGTTTTTTTTTTTTTATCCTTCCTTAATCCTCTAAAAGACCATAACTTTGTCTTTCGGTATTACTAATATTTAAAGGAACAATGACTTAATATTTTATTATATCGAATATGAATCATTTATTTTTGAATATGCCATTATTATCTTGATTTGACCAGGGATCGTCATGTTAGGTTAGATTATGTTATTTCAAGTTAGTTAATCTTGTAGAGATGGATTATGTGAAATATGATAAACCATAGACTACAGTAGATCTGGACTGGACACGAAAATGGAACTTTGCAGTAAGGGACCCAAAATCGGAGAACGAACCCCCAAGTTCGAACCTCGAAACCACGAAAATATCACATTTTCGCGATTTCGAGGTTCGAACTTGGGGGTTCGTTTTCCGATTGTGGGTCCCTTACTGCAAAGTTCCATTTTCGTGTCCAGTCCAGATCTACTGTAGTCTATGGATAAACAGATGCAGAACATGTATTAACATTACATTATATATATATATATATAACTAAACATACAACAGCAGCTTGGAAGCAGAAGTCCTTCATAATATCATTAAGACCACTTGGTCTTCTAAACATTAGTCCCGCTCGAAAAATACCGGTATTAACCCATTGGCTGCGGGAGACATTCCGGAACGTCATGGCAATTTACAGGCTTTTAAAGCCTCTTAAAGCCTGTAGAATCGAGTGCGAGGGAGCGGGAGTGCGACAGGCCACACGTCCTTCCTCCAGCCAGCCGGCCGCAGTACTGAGGACTCTGAGGCATACTCTCGCGAGATATACAGTGCTGCCAAAGTCAAATGTAGCGCGACATTAGCGATAATTCCTCATTGTAGCGATAATTCCTCATTGTAGCGAATGTCTATGGTAGCGCTGCGGGTGAAGCCTGTGAGCTACGAAGCTCGTTTTGGTGTAATTTTTAAGCTATTTTCTTCTAGTGTTTTGGCTGAATACATTTGATTTCATTCAGACACTTGCCTAATCAATCAGGAGTGCCTGAATGAGCTCTAATATGGCGGAAATAGGCAGAAATATGCCCACACCGTAGGAGTTAATGAAGTCAAAATTTCCCAATGGAAGGATCTTGTTCTTACAAATTAATCAGCTTGAAGTGAATAGTTCCAAATATATTCAAATGGGGGGGCCGACTCAAGACAGAGCCAGAATAGGGACAACACAACAGAAAACAATGAATACGCAAAAACAAAATACAAATTCACACACATCTAGGTCATCCAGGAGAAGACCCAGAGACCAGGGTCACCAAGGTCCCTCCAGCACTCCCCCGGCCCCCGATCACCCGGAGAGGTTCCGATCTCGGCAGGCAGACATGCAGCAAATATATTATTATATTAATTATATATTATTATTATATATTATTATTATATATACTGTATATTATTTCTAATACAAGTATGTTAAATCCTAAACTATCCAATAATTACTTCATCATCGAAGCGGTTGTGCAAATTCTTGTATAGCAAAAAAAAAAAAAAAAAAATATATATATATATACTCAAAAAGATAGGTACACTAACACATAAATACAAAGAATATATATATATATATATATATATATATATACTGTATATATTGTATAATGTCCGTATGATAGAGGAATCTGCGTAGTCACTCGGTTGGTGTCAGTCGGTCTTTATATATGATACACAGGGAGGAGGAAAATATTTTATTCAAAGGAGTGGGAGGATAAATGAGGGAGAGATGTGAGTTACGGTGGGAAGGACTCCACTCCTCTCAACACAAAGGAAACACCAGAACAAAAGCGGTGACCTGTTGCAGAGGCACACAAATTTGATAGTTACATTCCAAGAAGTCAGATACGATGCCCATTAAGAAAAAAATACATGGAACGGAAATTGAAACTAATTGTTTAAATTTAAATATTAATTTTTATATGACTAATATTGAAAAAATGTGTTTGACACTAGATAGTTTACTAAAGTTTAATTTATTGGGGGGCAAGCAAAGGGTTATCATATTTGTTTTTATTTTCTGCTATTTCATATCTATCAAGAAATGGATAGAAGCAACATAAGCAATGAACATTGTAGAAGAAACATACAACGGAGAAAATGAATACAGAAACCAACATGAACACGAGAAGACACATTTGATCGTGGCAGATAAAGTAAATAAACAAACGCCATTATATTTCTAATAACATGAAAGATCGACCTTCAAAGGCAAATTCCAACTTTATTGGCGTCACCTTGAAGGGAAAATTGAATCCGGTCACCAGCAACATATATATATATAACATAACGAAAATGAGAAAGAAGAAAGGGAGGAGGAGAAAAGGAGAGTGAAGATAGAAGAAAAAGAAAAAGGTAGAGTAAGAAGAAGGATCTGTATAGTTCTACCAACATTAGTTAGGTTGCATAGTCGGGGACGAAAGTCACAATCATTATGTAGCACCTTTACAACTCTTGACCTATTGTTGTGGTTTTAGTTGCATCTATGCAATAATTCTCAACCCTCTCACTCCAAAAACGTCATATGAAAGTTGTGTAAAATCGTCTATAGGTAACAAGAATAGTATACAATTTAGCATCATCTGATTGACAGAGTTAATATATCAGGAAAACTTTCATAGTTGTCATAATATAGCCGGATGCATAAAACCAAATGAAAATTAAAACAAACATATGAGGAACCGATGGTGTAGACAAATATGAGTGAAAAGCAAGGCAGCTCACGAAAAAGTATGATCAGATAAGGTGTGGGGGATAATGGCAATAAACAAACAACAACACATTTCTAACTACAAACACAACAATCACACTCTTCAAATCATAGATCTTTTTGTCACGAGGGTGAAGGACATGTTTAAGCACTAAGGCACAACAACAACACAACATGATGACTACGATGAAGACAAAAATAGTAGAAGCGGAGGGAGAGAGAGAGAGAGAGAGAGTATAAGTAGTAAGTGGAGGAGAAAGTAAAAGGAGGAGAAAATGGGTAAAAGTCAATACAAAATATCGTAGGCAAACCACACGCATAAAGGCTGACGAGACAGTATAAGTAGGACGTGGAGGAAATATAAGGAGGAGGAGAAACGGGGTATAAGTCAATAACAAATATCGTAGACAAACCACACACATAAAGGCTGACGAGCTGGCCAGACCAAGAATGTTGGAGAATCAATAAACAAACACCAACAAACTTCAAATCACAGGCCATAATCGAACTTTATTGCCGTAACCTTGGAGGGCAAACTTAAGGGGAAATTTCCTCTTGAGGGATTTATTTCTGGACCCCTTTCTCCTTCATGTTTAACCCCATTGCTTTTGAGATCTTAAGGCATTCGCCCCATTAGTTTGACGATTTTAAGAACCTTCGCCCCATTTATGTCAATTATTATGATTTAGAATTTTAGAGATGGAACGCATATAAATTTTCACTATTTACGAATACGAATACGAATTTTTGTTGGTAAAATTCGCGAATACGAATAGCGAATAGCGAATATTTCAATCTTTCTTGAAGGATGAAATTGTCATCCTTCAAAAACTGGTCATTCTTGTTATATCACCAACAAACGTTAATTAAATTACTATGAAATTAATTACCGGAAGCCAATGACGATGTGAATGTGTAAAGCTGCGTGTTTCGTTACCACCACTGATTAGCCATTGGGCTTTTGGCAGAAAATGCCAAAAATTATCAGTGATATCCGAGACATGTTTACATACAGTATTCTCATCGTCCAGCATATTACTGTTTCATAATCATCAGCCAACTTAAAATAGCCCTGTATAATATTTAATTATCACTAGAACAATACACTATATCATGTAGGAAGTCTTCTGGAGAAATAGGGCAAATATATTAAACCATGCATGATAAACTAAAGCACAAATGTATGCTAGAATAGCATTAACAAATCGCTAGATAGTCACCAGACACTACAAACTTGTATGTCACTAGAACACATATGTTGAAGTATCTAGAATAATCTTTAATAATCGAAAAATCTCTACAATTCCTTAAAATAGGGAACATAACTTGAATATCGCTAGAATTCATCACATCTTGATGTAGCTAGATGGAAGTGATGGAAGTGATTCGCTGGATCTTGCCGGTACATTGGCAACATTGTCCCAAGACCATTTATTCCGTTATAATGAACAAGGTCAGATTTCGGAACTATTACAATTATTTCAAAGTTCAGAGATCATCAGATTGGTTTGGAAGTCGATGTACACAATTTCAGTTCCATTAGTTTAAAAAGCATTCACATACTGTACTTGGTACTTAGAGGGTTTAATAAAGAAGCATGCCTTTCCCCGACATCGTGCAAGCGAACGCATGCTTTAAAATGTTATATTTTACATTTTTGTATAATTATCTTCTATTGGTTTCGTGAAAATATTCGCATGTTTGCAAATAGCTATGAATGGAAATGCGAATACGAATACGAATACGAATATTGGAAAACATAGCGAATATTCGCACATACGAATACGAAACGAATATTCGGTCCATCTCTAAAATTTTAGATGTCGTTTTCCTTTACTGATGAGCGACAGCAAGCCTTTAATTTTAGAAGAACCGACCTTCGGCTGGGATATTCTATTACCGAAAAATATACAAATTTATCTTGAAAAGGAGTCTAGGGGTGTAATTTTAAGCTTGATGGAGGTCTAGGGAACAAACTAATAACCTCCCCTTAAGCACTTTGCCACCTACCTACAGGCTGTCAGGAGTTGAGTTTTGCATCCAACCATCTGAGGTAGCTGGTAGTTGTTGTTGTTGTTGTTGTTGTTCCCCAGGCTGCCTGGCCGAACAGCCCCAAGGCCACGAGCAAGGCCAAGGTCATAACCGAGCGCCCCCACAGAACCCTCCCTTCCTACCACAAAAAAGCCTGCGTGACCGAAGCCGCTCACAGGCGGTAGTTCATGCATTACTGGTCATGTAACGTGTCATAACCTAACCTAATCTAACTATATTAAGCCAAATGTTACCTAAATACACCAAACCAAATTGTATCTAAACAAACCTAAACTTAAACCAAATGTAACCTAACAACACCAAACCAAATCAAATATATCCAAACCAAACTTATGTGAACCCAAAATATGTTTAATAACAAACATATTTTATCGTATGTAACCAAACCTTACCTAACCATAATCAAACCAAACCAAGGTAAGACTTTTCTAACCTATTACAAAACCCGGTAAAATTCTAGTTTCACGTACACAGCGACAAAAGGGAGGCCGCCGTTGTAAAGGCATAGCTTCCCGACCAACTATGAAGATCATGGAAATTGCTGGGTAAAAGACGTAATATAATGATAATAAACTACATTAACGACATTAGCCTAACCTAACAACCTTACCTAACCTAACCTAGTATTATGTAATAGCTATGGTGCCGCATATGGGAAGATTTTTTTTTTTTTTTTACAGTAGGTATAATTCCTTATAATGCATTTCCGCCGCTTTGGACATATATAGAAATTAAGTATGGTATATGACAACTCTAAAGTAGCCATAGAAATTTATGAGTATGCTGTGAAAGCGAAACTAGAATTAAACCCAAAACCCAGCCAAATTATTTAATCTATCCGTATGAACCAAATTAATGACAAATATCAACCACAGTTGTGACTTAGTGTACGGTGTACTTCATGTAAGAAGCGATGTTGTCATATTTACGCACTACCTCCATCTCGACGGGTATCATGTGATATATATATTTTACTCGTGCAGTATCCAGAGCCAACTAAACTCCCAACAATAAATTTTCCCGCGCACTTGATGTAAACAAACAGCCGCCATCTTGAAAGCGACAAGTGACAGGCGACTCCAATACGCAATAAATCAAACCTTTTAAACACAAACTTGATACATAATTATACGAAACCCTCGCATTCACATACTATATATTTTAAGCTTACATTCGCATATCATTATTATTTTAAGCTTACATTCGCATATCATTATTTTAAGCTTACATTCGCATATCATTATTATTTTAAGCTTACATTCGCATATCATTATTATTTTAAGCTTACATTCGCATATCATTATTAGTTTAAGCTTACATTCGCATATCATTATTATTTTAAGCTTACATTCGCATATCATTATTATTTTAAGCTTACATTCGCATATCATTATTATTTTAAGCTTACATTCGCATATCATTATTAGTTTAAGCTTACATTCGCATATCATTATTATTTTAAGCTTACATTCGCATATCATTATTATTTTAAGCATAACGGTACTTCAGAGAACTAGATATATTATTCCTTACATATATAATATTTACATTTGAAATATGGAGTTGTTTGGGTGCACGATGACAAAGTACCGTAATATAATAGCAGGAATGGAAAGCTTAACCCCAAGAGCATTACGACGTGTTTTAATAGTTTATTCTGGCTACCAATAGACGATTTCATTTAGTTAAGAGATGGATTATGGGAGTCTAAGAGTTACCGGTAATTGATTAGTTTTTACCCCTTTGATATCTACACATCCTTCCTAATTTGCATACACTTGTCTAATGATGGGGGAAATGAAACAAGTCATCATAATGCTGAAAGGGCCAACCCATTGTTCTAGGATAAAAGTACTGAACCTTTCCACACGATTGAGTAATTGGTATTGGCTAACATTAGACAATATTTTAATTAAGAATCAAAGGGTGCAACTATCGCATTGAACTCTTCCGATTCCCACAGGTCCTCCTAAACTGTATAAATTCGTCTAATGATAGCCAGACAAAAATACGAAAGGCGTCATCTACTGAAAGGTTTAAACTAAAAATACTGTATAATTATGTAAATACGAATCCCTTGAACTTAAATACATATTATTTATTCAAAAATAGATTCGCATACCATCTTAATTATAAATATACTGTTGAGCGTAAAAGATACTACACCCGACATAACTCTAAGTTTGTGTTCTTTTATTTAATAATTTTCATTTTAGTAAGCGTTGTTTCCACATAGCGATTTTGATAATTTAATTTGACTTTATATTGTCCTTGTCCCAATTTTGGTTTGTTTAGTTTGCAAGTTTTACATTTTAATTTAACATATTGGGGGTCTCTGGGTGCATGGAGAGAAAGTTACAATATTACGAATGGAAACTAGAGAGAAAGTTACAATAATGTAAAGGGAAAATGGAGAGAACTTTACAATAATATGAAGGGAAAATGGAAAGAAAGTTACAATAATGTGAAGGGAAAATGGAGAGTAAGTTACAATAATGTGAAGGGAAATTAGAGAAAAAGTTAGAATAATATGAAGGGAAATGGAAAGAAAGTTACAATAATGTGAAGGGAAAATGGAGAGAAAGTTACAATAATGTGAAGGGAAATTAGAGAAAAGTTAGAATAATATGAAGGGAAAATGGAAAGAAAGTTACAATAATGTGAAGGGAAAATGGAGAGAAAGTTACAATAATGTGAAGGGAAATTAGAGAAAAAGTTAGAATAATATGAAGGGAAAATGGAAAGAAAGTTACAAAAATGTGAAGGGAAAATGGAGAGAAAGTTACAATAATGTGAAGGGAAATTAGAGAAAAAGTTAGAATAATATGAAGGGAAAATGTTGACAAGTTACAATAATATAAAGGGAAATGCTATTGCACAAAGTATCAGGCAAACAAGCGTGAGGCAGTCTTGGAAAAAAAGGATACGAGATATTAGGCAGCTACGTTTAATCAGGTTAACCCTATTTGGCCCGAGGTCAGGTTTTTTGGACATCCCCTGTTCACTCCATTAGGTTAAAGGTTCTAAGACATTTTATCCCAATCGTATGGCAATAATAAGACGCTTTCAACCCCTTCAGGTGTTGATTTTCTTCTCGGCGAGGAATAGTAAGTCTGTAACTAAAAGAAATGGGCCTTTGCCTGTAAAATGTTTTATCCAGAAATGTACAAAGTCAGCTTGACGGGGTCTGGGTGGGTATTTTATAGTTTGAAGGAAGTCTGGGAACACTTTTTTGTTACACTAGGGGACAAACTAAAATATATTGCTCGAAAATGACCAAAGCAAGCATAATCCTCAATAATAATGAAACAGAATAGCCTAATATCCGACAAGAGGTTCGATCACACAGTGTTAAGCTAAAGTATAAAAGTTAGGTTAAGCCATATTATTTTAGGTCAGGTTAGGCTAAGCTCGGCTACATTAGGTTAGGTATATTTACTTGATTCTTCTCTCTTGTTTTATATTTTTCCTGCTACTTTGATCCATCCTAATATGTTGCGGGGTTTTTTTTTTTTGGGGGGGGGGGGAGGCAAAGGTTAACATCCGAGTTGTTGTTCTTCTTCGTCCTGGTCAGATAACATCTTAAAGCCATGTCCAAAACTCTATCAACCCATGTCCAAAACTCTATAAACCCATGTCCTAAAACTCTATAAACCCATGTCCAAAAACTCTATAAACCCATGTTCAAAAACTATAAACCCATGTCCAGAAACTCTATAAACCCATGTTCAAAAACTCTATAAACCCATGTCTAAAAACTCTATAAACCCATGTTCAAAAACTCTATAAACCCATGTCCCAAAACTCTATAAACCCATGTCCAAAATCTCTATAAACCCATGTCCAAAACTCTATAAACCAATGTCCAAAAACTCTATAAACCCATGTCCAGAAACTCTATAAACCCATGTTCAAAAACTCTATAAACCCATGTCCAAAAACTCTATAAACCCATGTTCAAAAACTCTATGAACCCATGTCCAAAAACTCTATAAACCCATGTCCAAAAACTCTATAAACCCATGTTCAAAAACTCTATAAACCCATGTCCAAAAACTCTATAAACCCATGTTCAAAAACTATAAACCCATGTCCAGAAACTCTATAAACCCATGTTCAAAAACTCTATAAACCCATGTCTAAAAACTCTATAAACCCATGTTCAAAAACTCTATAAACCCATGTCCAAAAACTCTATAAACCCATGTCCAAAATCTCTATAAACCCATGTCCAAAACTCTATAAACCCATGTTCAAAAGCTCTATAAACCCATGTCCAAAAACTCTATAAACCCATGTTCAAAAACTCTATGAACCCATGTCCAAAAACTCTATAAACCCATGTCCAAAAACTCTATAAACCCATGTTCAAAAACTCTATAAACCCATGTCCAAAAACTCTATAAACCCATATTCAAAAACTCTACAAACCCATGTCCAAAAACTCTATAAACCCATGTAAAAAAAAAATTAAACACACGTCCAAAAACTCTATAAACCCATGTAAAAAAATCTATAAACCCATGTCCAAAAACTCTATAAACCCATGTCCAAAAACTCTATAAACCCATTTCCAAAAACTAGATAAACCCATGTTCAAAAACTCTATAAACCCATACCCAAAAACTCTATAAACTCATGTTAAAAAAAATCTATAAACCCATCAGAAAACCCTATAAACCCATGTTCAAATACTCTATAAACCCAGACAAAAAAAAAAACTATAAACCCAGGCCAGAAAACCCTATAAACCCAGACCAGAAAACCCTATAAACCCTGGCCAGAAAACCCAATAAATCCTGGCGAGAAAACTCTATAAACCCAGGCGAGAAAACTCTATAAACTCACGCCAGAAAACTCTATAAATCCAGACCAGAAAACTCTATAAACCCAGGCCAGAAAACTCTATAAACCCACGCCAGAAAACTCTATGAACCCAGACCAGAAAACCCTATAAACCCAGACCAGAAAACCCTATAAACCCTGGCGAGAAAACTCTAAATCCAGACCAGAAAACTCTATAAACCCAGGCCAGAAAACTCTATAAACCCACGCCAGAAAACTCTATAAACCCAGACCAGAAAACCCTATAAACCCGGGCCAGAAAACCCTATAAACCATGGCCAGAAAACCCTATAAACCCTGGCGAGAAAACTCTAAATCCAGACCAGAAAACTCTATAAACCCACGTCAGAAAACTCTATAAACCCAGAATAGAAAACTCTATAAACCCAGAATAGAAAACTCTATAAACCCAGACCAGAACACTATTTAAACCAAGGCCAGAACACTCTATAAACCCAGGCCAGAAAATCCTATATTATGGGTGGTTTGAGTGGATGGAGTGATCGTGGGTGGAATAGGTGGATATAGTAAGTTATATCACACAAGGACCCGCTGTAGGTTAGGTTAGGTAACTTTAGGGTTAAGATAATTATGTATGCAGTAGTTAACCAAAACTGTGATAAGCTGCGGCAAGGTCACTGATTTCGCACGAGTCACTGACATGGCTTTACCTCGGGATTATAAGAGCGACGTCATTTCCTTGGGAATCACACCGCCATCAAGTCCCAGGGTCAGGGGGAAATGCGCACCTCAGTAGGGGAAGTAGGAGACATAGACACAGGTGATGAAGAAGAAGAAGAAGAAGAAGAAGAAGAAGAAGAAGAAGAAGAAGAAGAAGAAGAAGAAGAAGAAGAAGAAGAAGAAGAAGAAGCAGAAGAAGAAGAAGAAGAAGAAGAAGAAGAAGAAGAAGAAGAAGAAGAAGAAGAAGATGATGATGATGATGATGATGATGATGATGATGATGATGATGATGATGATGATGATGATGATGATGATGATGATGATGATGATGTGGAGGAGGAGGAGGAGGAGGAGGAGGAGGAGGAGGAGGAGGAGGAGGAGGAGGAGGAGGAGAGGAGGAGGAAATAGGAAAGGATGAGAAAATTGGAAAAGGGCAAATAGTAAAACTAAGAAGAAACATACAGACGACAGCGCAGGAAAAAACGCCTCTGAGGGCTATCAAGTCATAGGGCGAGGGGAAATGCGCAGCTTAGTATAAGGGGCTGTAAGGGGAAATGAGGACAGGTGGCGAGGTGAAGAAAGGAATGGAAGAATAAAGAAGAAGAAAAAGGAATGAGGAGGGGAAGTAAGAAGAAGAAACATAGAAGGAAGAGAAGAGACGAGTGGAGGAGAGAAAAGAAAAGGGGACAGACAAAGAAATACGCAGCTTCATATTGGGGGAGTTGAGAGGTGGGGGGGGGGGTGGAGAGGTCACCGTGAGCGTAAAAAACAAGAAAGCAGAAAGGGGAAATAGAAAAGGGAATAAGAAGGAGGGAGACAATAAATGGGAGGAGGATATGGTGATGAAGGATTAGTAGTAAGAGGAGGAAGCATACGAGGGAGAGGAATACATGAATGGGGAAATGACAATGGGGGAAGGAGTGGAGGGGGAGGGGGTGAGATAAAGAGAAGAAGTATAAGATAAAATACGATAAGGGGGAGAAGGAGGAAGATGCTGATGATGTGAAAGAGAGGAAGGAAGTAGAACGATGAAGAAAAGGGAGGCAAAAAAGCAAGAGAGAGAGATTTACATGATACACAGACCTTACGATCCAAACGAGGTGGTCAGGACTTAATTCTAGTAGAGATGGCATATCCGATAGAAAAGGAAAGTTGAAGAAAAGGATAGAAAAAAAGAAGGCTTTCTCCTCACCCTCCGGCAATTGCCGTACATGAAAAAGTTGCTGGGCTTCGAAATCCCCATAATAATAGCTTTACAGGACGAGAGAGAGAGAGAGAGAGAGAAGGTAAACGTAGAACACAAGAAATGGGAAGAGGAAGAAGAAAATTAAGGGCAAGCGATAGGAATATGTTTACAGCCTGATAAAATAAGAGCAGTAACCAATGCCAACAAACACCAGGCACACGTCATAAACAAAGAATATGTACAGTCATGAGCCAAAGTCCTGCCACACCTTTGCATTGTGTGAAGCAAAAACTAAGTGTATTGAAACTTGAAAGCCTGAGTATATGTGTAGATTATTCTTATCATTATTATTATCAATATTATTATTATTAAAATATTATTTATTATTATTCAAAACAATTTGTCAACAGACCAGAAGCAATATGCATAGAGTGAAATCTATCAACAATATAATTCACCTTCTTCTTCATTTAACTCCTTTGTATAATTATGACCACTGTCAAGCTCGTGAATACATATAACACACTGCAAAAATGTGGGTAAGGGTAATTAAAGTGTATTCCTGTACTATGGATAATTACATCAATCATATAATGAGAATACGAACATTTTACCTACACTAATAGTATATATATAATATCTTTAATTAACTCCCTTCAATGAGATGACTCGTTTATTAATTTATTCTAGCTACTCCCAGACGATTTTACTCAACTTAACAAATGCATAGTCATATGCATAGCTGGAAAAAAACACATAAAGCCTTTGAATTCCAGCGGATTTACCTAGACTGAAGAAAATTGTCTGGGGGAAGTGAGCATGTTTAATTATATGTAATCTACTAGAAAGGGTTAACGTAATCAAGCATAAGTGACCTTAATTTTTAATCTAACCTAGCCTAGCCTCAAACAAACTTAGCCTGAACTTAATCAAACTTAGGTTAACCTAGTCTACTCTACACTAACTTGGCCTAGTGCTCTAGGATATTTATGACTGTGACCGTTTTGCTATGTGGCTGTTATGGTTGCGGCCGCTTAGGGATGTAGAAGTTTTGATTGATTTATAAGTGAATAGTTAGCCGAAAGCCTTGATAATACTGATATATGATATGCAAATATTTAAAGTAACTTAATAAAACTATCAAATGTCCACATAGGAGAAATTATTATTATTATTTCGGTTATCGGCGAGTTTTCTAATTTCGTCTCATAGTCAAAGAAGAAAGGAATGATCCCGAGGAAACCTACAATCGAATATAGATACACGTTGAACCTCTTCCAAATTTGATCACACATGCGTTAAGTAAGAGGAAATGAATGAATAAACCTAAGACACCCCCTCCTCTCTACACGACCACAAACATTGGCAGGGGCACTAAAGAACGTCCACATATAACCTCCTGGCTGATGATGATGATGATGATGATGATGATGATGATGATGATGGTGGTGGTGGTGGTGGGATGGGGTGTGGAAACAACACGAGAGGCACTTGATGTTACATGATCAAAGGCGTACAAAGGATATCAGGCTGCGCAGTATTTTGTGTTCGTTACGAGGTTGCTTCCTAAATTATTTGTAAGAAAAGATAACCCTCTGCCTCCAACCATTCCCTCCCACTAAACAAGAGCATACCTTGTATACGATACCAGCGTTGTGCCATGGTGTTCTAATATACCTTTATAACAAAAATAATATGCAGTAGGGACCTTTCTATAAGTTATATATATGGCAGTTAAATTTCATCTCATTAAATCGTTAAAATTCAACTCACTATATCACCAATTATACGGGGACAAACGTTATTATTATATTATATAATATTACATTGTATTTGGATGTTAAAGTGCGTTATTATAGATTTTATGATCATACACATTACAGCTAAATATGAATACACAAAATAAATACAGAAATAAACCAATACACACACACGTAATAAAATACACATGTAAAATTACATGTATAGCAAACAAAAGCGATTCTTATCAATATATTATGTAATAAGTTCAATAATAATAACTACAATTCTCTCTCTCTCTCTCTCTGCAAACTTGCAAGAGAGTTCACTCTATCAATTTGTTCGATCGCCGACCCGTGGCAATAACGTTCTTGACCTTGTACTTGCAACAAAAGAAGAATTAATGGAGAATTTGAATGTTGGTGATGAATTCAGTAACAGCGACCATCATACAATAACTTTCACTTTAAAGTTTACTAGTAACAAATCAAATAGCAGCATCGAAAAAGTCCCTAATTTCAAGAAAGCAAACTTTCATAAACTTAGAGCTATGTTTAAAGAAACTGACTGGAGCTTTTTAATTAACAATAACGACATAAATACATCTTGGGAATTATTCGAAACCACTTACCTAAAAGCAGTGCAGGACTGCATACCATCGAAAATAAGGCGTACAGGCCATAATAATATTAAGCCCAAATGGTGGAATAAAGATATTTCAAACTGTCTGCTTGCTAAAAAGTTTGCTAATGATAGATTAAAATCCTTACAAAATGACGAAGAACGGGTGAAATTTGTAGAGCTACGACGCAAAGCCAAAAAGTTAATTAAGCAAAGTAAAAAGACCCTGGAGTTACATGTTGCGAATCAAAGTAAAACAAACCCGAAAGAATTATATAGTTATATCAGAAAGAAAAAAGTAGTTACTTCAACTGTTGGACCGTTAGTCGATGAAAATGGAGAATACACCAATGACGAAGTACGAGTAATGCCCTCAATACCTTCTTTGCATCAGTTTTTACAACGGAAGACCTCAGTGATATCCCTACACCATCGCCGATTCAGATGGATAATTCAGATGTTCTAAGCAATATCACCGTTACAGAGAGAGAAGTATTGAATTGTTTAGATAAACTCAAGGTAAATAAAACGCCTGGACCTGATACAATCTCACCTAGAGTCCTAAAGGAAGCTAAGGATCAGCTCTCTAAACCACTAACATTGCTATTCAATAAATCCTTGCAGTCTGGAACTATGCCTGATCAGTGGAAGCTGGCCAACGTAACACCGATATTCAAAAAAGGCAGCAAATCCCTACCCAGTAACTATCGTCCAATTAGCTTAACCTCAGTTGTATGTAAAATGCTAGAAACGGTCATAAGAGACAGACTCGTAAATCACTTGGAGGAAAATAACATACTTAAAGATATTCAACACGGCTTTCGTAAAAAAACGTTCCTGTTTAACAAACCTCTTAGACTTCTTCCATGATATCCTCAACCTCTACGATGAGAGTAAAGCTGTAGATATTATATACCTTGAGTTTCAAAAGGCCTTTGACAAAGTTCCCCACAAACGTTTACTGCTAAAACTAAAAGCGCATGGAATACAAGACGGTGTGTTGAAATGGATAGAAAATTGGCTCAGCGACAGAAAGCAAAGAGTAGTCATAAACGGTAAGGCATCTAAATAGACCAATGTAAGTAGCAGGGTACTCCAGGGATCGGTACTAGGACCAATTCTCTTTCTAATTTACATCAACGACATAGATGAGGGTCTCACCTGTGCAATCTCATAGTTTGCTAACGATAACAAAATTGCAAATAGCATACTCCCAAAAAGAACAAGTTGACGATATGCAACACAATCTAGATAAGTTGTCATGTTGGGCCCAAATTTGGCAAATGAGTTTCAATGCGGATAAATGTAAAGTACTACATATCGGATACCAAAATGAGAAAGCAAACTATTTGATGAATGGCACTCAGCTTAAGAATGTAAACAGATAAACCGATCTGGGAGTAACAATATCGAGTAACCTAAAACCGAGTCAACAATGTTCAGAAGTTGTTAAGAAGGCAAACAAAATAATTGGCTTGATAGGCAGGTCATTTGAAAATAAATCAATGACGTTATCCTAACCCTTTACAATTCCTTAGTCCGCCCTCTTCTGGAATACTGCATTCATGAAATTCAGTGATAGGAGAGGCTGGGAATGCGAAATCCCCCGGATGAATAACAGGGGTGCTATGGGCTCTCTGCGAGAGGGCTGGTTATCACACAGAGGCCCACGTCTCTTCAACAAACTCCCACGGCGAGTAAGAGACATGAGGGACATCTCGTTAGACAACTTCAAGAGAGCCCTAGATGTCGAACTGCAAAAAGTGCCAGACGAGCCCATCCTCGCAAGGGAGCGAGCTGTCGCTTCAAACAGTCTACTGCACCAAATCACCACCCATAACGAAGGGCGTCGCGCTCCTTGGTGCCGCTAGAAGAGCGGCGAACACATCCAAAGGTAATCCTGGTGCCCTTATTACCAAAAAGAAATAGACAAGCTAGAACGAGTTCAACGTAGAGTTACCAAAATGATACCTAGCCTAAAGAACAAACCATACGAGGAGCGTCTTAGAGAGAATTAAATCTATTTCCTTTACCCCAGCGCAGATTAAGAGGCGACTTAATTCAAGTGTTCAAAATCATCAAAGGCATCGACAATATGAGCTGTAGTAAGTACTTTACTATCGACCAATTTAATTACACGCGGGAAACGGTTGCAAACTTATTGGTAAATCGTTTAACTCACACGAAGCTAAAAATGTCTTCTTCAATCGAGTTGTCAACTTATGGAATGGGCTTCCCCGAGATGTTATAGATTGCAGCACCGTTCATTCATTTAAACTTCGATTCATTTAAACTTCGCCTAGACAAATATCTCGCATCAAACCCGCGACTGACTGAGTTTGTAAATGAATAACTTTATTTTATCCCACCCTCAGTTACTAACCCATCTGTCCCCTACTAACTTCCCAATCCTGCCATGGACATTAGTTCCAGGGCAGTAGTTCCCTTTCCAATGTTCCCTTACCCACTCTAAACCACTGTTTGGACACTTGATCCTCAGTGTTTTGGAGGACAAGCAGCCTAGAAGGGTCACTAGACCTGTTGTTGCTTGATTTCCTTTGTACTCCTTTGTACTCTCTCTCTTTCTCTCTCTCTCATATACACCATCATCAACCTTCATACAATCCACTCCAAACAAACTAACATAATTCTATAAAGTCCTACGTTACTAATTCACTCCCACGACTTCATACACCTACAGGTATAAATATCCAAGTCATCATAAACACTACCTTCTACAATAAAAACACCATCAACTAAATACAAATGGAACAGCCACTTTCTTATCATTTAATACATATACGGTCCAGCAAATCTTCCCAAACATAAATCAGAATTCTCGTTTGTGGATTATTGCTTCGCATCCAATTTAGGAATCCAATTTAGGAATCAAGGTAAAGACGTATTAATTTAATTCCGGACAAATATAATTATCCCCTATATTATTATTGCTTACTTCAACTATTTACTCGTTGAGCGCGAAAAGGTTTGCCGGTATCTAAAGTGAGAAACATTATCTGGTGATCGTCAGAATGAGAAAACAAATCTATGTGTGTACTGAAGTAAGGCAAACAGGATTCTCGGGTTCATCTCTAGGAGTGCGAGTAACAAAAGTTCTGATGTTATCTTAAAACTTTACTTGTCATTAGTGAGACCCCATATGGATTATGCTGTTCAATGTTGGTGTCCTTATTACAGAATGGACATAGATTCCTTGGAGAGAGTACAACGTAGAATGACAAAAATTATCCATAATATTAGAAATCTTCCATATGAAGAAAGGTTGAAGAAATTAGGCTTACGTTCATTAGAGACGCAGAGTTAGAGGGGATATGATAGAGGTGTTCAAGTGGGTTAGTGGGATTAATAAAGGGGGACATGAAAGATGTACTAAAGCTCAGTGATAGCGAAAGAACTCGAACAAATGGTTTCAAATTAGATAAATTTCGTTTCAGAAAAGATATACACATATTGGTTTGGTTTAGATAGGTGGAATAGGCTACCAAGTGCTATAGTGGTATCAAGAACAATAGAGAGCTTTAAGAAAAAAATAGATAGGCATATGGACGAGATGGGTTGGGTGTGAGGGGCATCTGCCGGGTGTGGGCCAACCAACGTTCTACAGACCCCCATTGTCTGTCCTCTGACCGTTTTGGTGAGGTCGGTCCTCATGGTATTAGCGAGCTGGGCCTATAATTAGGCCTTGTAATTGGGGTTGATGTGGGCCAATCGGCTTTCTACAGACTCCCACTTTCTTATGTTCTTAAGTATATATTCAACAACAAAGACCCCTTATAATATATATACAATAGTTTAACATTAGCCCGACAATAAATATACAATAAGTCATCATGCTGAAAAAATTACCAGTTTGGCACGATGACATCAGTCTTAATTGCATGTGTCTACCATTAAATGATCTATATCAGTTTAGTTTTTAAAGGATCTGTGGAAGTCGAAGGGTTGATTGATATAATGTTTACTTATTTGATTCCCAGAGCCATAGCATAATGAATATGATAGTCAAATGTTATCAACACTAACTTTGCCAGTATACTGCTCATATTAGGTTGCCTACCATTAGAAGATTTGTTTAAGGGGGGTCACCTGCTTGTTTTTATCTTTCTCGCCTTTTCTCTCTTTCTCTGACTTGTATCCATTTGGCCCCATTCAGCCAACAGTGTTAAGACGTTTATCCCCATCCAGGTGTCGATATTTTCCTGGCGAGCGATAGAGAGCCAGCATTGTATGAAGAAATCTGACTTCGCCGGAAACATTTTTCCATCGAAAAATGTACAAAATTAGCTTACTGTAAAACAAAAATATATATATGCTGGCTCGCTATCGCTCACCAGGAAAATATTGACACCTGGATGGGGGTAAACGTCTTAAAACAGTAGGCTGAATGGAACCGAATGGATACAAGCCACAGAGAAAGGGAGATAAATAGAAAACAAGCGAGGTGGGCCCCCTTAAGTTAAAGAGCCAGTGGAAGACAAGGGGTTAATAGATATCATTGATTCACATATGGTATATCCTTCCATCAAATCCCCTACTGTTAGCCGGAATCAAAGCAGGATGACGCCATCTTAATTAATATGAAGGGGTTAAAATAAGAATCCCAAGGTTAAGGCCTTGGGTACGACAAAACATACAAACACAAACAAATTTAAATGTCTATGAAAACATTCCACACTGATATTTGGTATTGATAAATACGCTCAATGTAATGAAGGTTAAGGTAAAAAAAAAAAAAATGTAAAAAAAGGTTTAAAAAAAAAAAAAAAAAAAAAAAAAAACATACACACACACACACACACACTCCCTAGACCCCGTCGAAGATTATTTTGTATATTTTTCGATACAAAAATGTCCCGGCCGAAGACTGGTTTCTAGAATTACAGGCTCGCTTTCGCTCGCCAGGAAAAACTCGACACCTAAATGGTAGGAAAGGTCTTGATATTGATATAGAAATGGTACGAAATGTTAACAAATCGACAAACTAAAGGGGCGAATGTCTTAAAATCTGAAAACTAATGGGGCTAAACACGAGGGAGAAAAGGGTTAAAAATAACGCCCCATCTCCCCACCATAAACAAAGGCCTGGAGCGCGTTCAGTCTACCCAAACACGCAAACGGGATAGCTCTACTGAACGTGATCGCCTCTGATTCGACGAATCACGTTTGTGATTGTTTGCAATCAGACGGCGATCACGCTAACACTCCCTGGAGGTGACTAGCGAAGCTATCATAACAGTAGGCCTAAATCTCTCCTCTACATTATATTATCATAATTAAGCTTAATTAGCCTACCTCCATGTTATTTATGTGTCGCAATCTCAATTATAAGGTGGCACACCTATAAAAATCATAGTTATCGTGACCATTTTGCTACATAAAACAAGCAGCTTGGAGCGCAAGTCTCTCAGCTACTTCGTCAGGCCTTCAGTGCGGTAAGCGTAGCCTAGTTGGTAACGTCTTCGCTTTTAAATCCGTAAGCCTACTCGCAAGGGTTCGAGGCTCGATGAGCTAATGTTTGTTTTTGTTTTTGCAGTTATTATTTAATTTGTATCGTTATATATTGGTAATGTTACTATGCCAATGATGTATTGTAATGGATTATAACTTGCTTGTGGTGATGGGCTGGTCTATCAGAGTGAGAACTGAGCAATCTCTGCCATACCCATAGCTTACTCTGACTGTTCCTTTTACTTATATATCTAGATCTCAAGTGACGGCGTCTCTAACGTGGATTGACCCTCTACCAGATTGGAAGCCAAGCGTCACATTTTTTGTTCCCTTCAACTTTCTCTTCATAATTGCTGAGGGACACAGGGCCCTGGGTGGGGCTATGGTTTCCCGGGCATTTCCGCACCCTCCTCAGCTCCCCGCCATGGAGTGGCTTCGGTCACCCAGGCTTTATTGTGGTCGGCGGGGAGGGTTCTGTGGGGGCGCTCGGTTGTGGCCTTGGCCTTGCTCGGGGCCTTGGGGCTGTTCGGCCAGGCAGCTTGGGGAACAACAACAACAACAACTTGCTGTACAGGTTTTTGAGCGTTTGTCTATATTATTGATTGATTATTATGTTTTGTATGCGGTTTGTATTTCATTGTTATAGTTATATATCGGTAATGTTACAGTTGTTACTGTGCCAATTGAATGATAGCCTATATTTTAACGGGTTATAGCCTAGCTTGCTGTACAGGTTTTTCGGCGCTTGTCTATTATTGATCGATTACTCTATTTACATTTCTTAAAAACAATTTCTGAGGCAAAATTGCATCGAAGTATGATAGGTCAGTTAAGCTATGTTTAGTAAGGTAGGCTATCCACGCTATAGTTAAATATGCAAGGTAATCTAATGGTTAAAAAATAATATTTATGAACCTTCCATAAATATAGGCTTGCAAATAGCCTATATACACATAGATCGTCAGGAAAAGAAAGTATGCCTATACATACATTGCCAGGAAGAGATAATATAGCCTATATAGGATACTATTTAATTCACCCTGGCTACATAGCCAATATATATAAACTATAGGCCTATAGTTTAGCATATTCATAGTCCTACATCGCCAGGAAAAGAACATCTACTTTTTATTTCCCCATAGACTAACGGAGAATTGTTTGAAAATTACACGGGGAAGAAAGAGCTACCTTTGCCAGATAAGGACCGTAATAACTTTGTCCACATTTCTTAATAAGATTATAAGATATAATAGCCTGATGGTAGCCTAGCGTACCGTCTGTCTTGAGCTTGAACAAGGCTGCTGACTGTAGCTGACAGTGTGACTACCTTAGCCAATAGTCTATATTGATGGATAATAATATCCAATATTAAAATGTATTGATTTGACAAAACCATTTGACTTTGATTGAAATTAATAGACCGAAGAAGCACTGTAACAGGCCTAAAACCTTCGCAGACATCGCCAACAAGATTTGAATTTCGTGCTCATAGCCACTGACCAATCAGCGACGAGAATCAATGTTTAGCTATCAATGTCGTTCAGTCTGCGCGATCATAAACAGGATTGCTCAAACAGAAACAGGATTGCCTGATAGGGTAGACTGAACGCGCTCCAGGATTGATGGCCACTTGACTTATACTCCCATTGCGGTGAACAAAACAGGCAACTTTCACTTCCTTATAGACTGGTACACCGTTGTTGTTACTTGACAATCTTGGGACAGAAGGACAAACACTGGGGCCTACGCTGTCTCGTATAAAGAACGGTTCGCTGGGTTTCGTCACTGTACCAACATTTCAGTTTCTACACACATACATACACAAGCACAAGCACACACACACACACACAAACACACACACACACTGTATTATTATTATTATTATTATTTGTAGTAGTAGTAGTAGTAGTAGTAGTAGTAGTAGTAGTAGTAGCAGTAGTAGTAGTAGTAGTAGTAGTAGTAGCAGTAGTAGTAGTAGTAGTATGATTACATATACACACATGCACATACACAAACACACAACGATCATATAGTTTCACATTACCCGGACACGCACACACCTCAAAGCGAACAACATTCCTATAAAAACGGGCTGTTCATCACAGCCAATACCGCTACCGCTACACCTGGTCATACACGGATCCTTAAGGGAGCCCACCTCGCTTTTTTTCTCTTTCTCTCCCTTTGGCTTGTATCCATTCGGCCCCATTCAGCCTACTATTTGAAGAAGTTTATCCCCATCCATGTGTCAATATTTTCCGGGCGAGCGGTAGCGAGCCAGCATATATATTTTTTTGTTTTGACAGCAAGCTAAATTTGTACATTTTTCGATAGAAAAATTTCTCCGGCGAAGCCGGATTTCTCCATACAATGCTGGCTCGCTATCGCTCGCCAGGAAGAAATCGACACCTGGATGGGGATAAACGTCTTAAAACAGTTGGCTGAATGGGGCCTTCGAATGGATACAAGCCAGGGAAAGAGAGAAAAGGAGAGAAAGAAAGAAAAAAACGGTGACCCCCCTTAAGTAGCACCTCTCGCGCCTGGCCAAGTACCGCCTCCCACTATAACCGCCCGACTATCAATCCCCATCACCACCCCCCACAATACGGCCCCGCACACCTGTAACCGCAACACCTGGCCATAACTAAATGATATAAACTAAAGGTGCGCCATCCCGTTACGCTCATACAGGCAACTAGTCAATTTACTTATATGTGGGAATTCTACGTTCAGTCAAGGATGATGCTTCTTATCGCTCACTTATAACGTTATAACAGATTGAAGGGCAAGACAGTATGTGTGTCTGTGTAGGTGTATATACCGGTATATATATATATATATACTGTTACATAACACAGCATACAGTATACCTGATGTATAACCACGTAGTGACGTAACTGGTATTTTGTCTCTCTTACAATGCATATGTTTAGTGATGGCAACGAGAGCTTATATCTGACTAAATAATACCGCCTCGTATTAGTAAGAAACACTTAATAACATGGGGCGTAATAATAACGTAATAATAACGTATTACTTAATAACATGGGGCTTACATAGTGCAGAAGCAGGGAGCTGAACACTCACATCACCTAGTATTGGTGCTAATGGGGGACTTCTACGCAGGGTGGAAATGAGGTCCAACAATGCAAAAGTGACAGTCTTACCCTGAGGATATATTGAGAGATTTGTGGTTACACTTTTGTCTTTAGATATCCCGTATTTTTTCAAACTATTTATTATCAAAATAATAAGTAATTTATTTTCTCACAACACAATCTTGAAAGGATGATCAAACTAGAGATAAAATAACCTAATATGACAAGATGAGACCCTGAAGTTCCACCGTAATAATAATAATAATAATAATAATTTAGTTTACTCTATCCAATCTTACTTCCATTTAAGTATTCTAAATTATGAAGTATAAATTTAAAACTGGATACGACAATCATTGGACAGTTATCTTCACTACAGTTAATATATTTAATGTATAATGTTGATAGTTCGGAAACAAGGCCACAAGGATACAATATGGCCTTAGAAGTGCTGGTGTGACGTGGGTCTAAGCTACTGAACATGGCCAATCTGCAACCGTCACGACACTTGGGACAATACCTGATTCTTTAGTGTTCGTTTTGGATTACATAGCGGTTAGAAAAAAAAAGCAGGGAGAGAGGGAAGAGATAGATAGATAAATAGAAATATGCATACATATATTGATAACAAAATAATTAGATATAGAACATACTGTATATAGTTCGAAATGTAAATGTATATTTGTAACTAAGTATTTAAATTACATTAAACAATATTCATATCAAGAAAATAATGAGTAAGTCTTTTGAGAGTGACTCTTATACGACAGATAGATTTATATAGATAGAGAAATCGAAAGAGATCAATTTGGCGCTTCCTTTCGCATTATTCAGTACGGTATGCATTTAGAAGATTTGTATCCCTAGTGGTTCAGAATTACATGAAGGCTGCTAAATCAGCAAGAATGAAGCCACTTTGGAAAACAGAAGAAGTACCTGCAGACAACACGTGACCCCACACATCTACACGAGACTTCAGACATTACCTGGTTGTTTCTTTAAACACATATTTTCTACAGACAACAGGGAATAGAATATGAGAGAGAGAGAGTAGGTGTGTGAGAGTGAGTGAATGTGTAAAGTGGGCTCTGTTCTGTACATGATAAATTCTTGATTTTATGGCATCAATATAATTTAACATTAGGTTTTGAAATCCATATTAATTCAATAGCGTCCTTTCCACATCCTTTACAATGAAAGATCGATTGAAAATGATAATTTAAACACTTTTCTATGTATGCACATTGTTTAATTGGTACAGTACATACATAGGATCATTTATTGTAAAACCATAGCTCAGGTCCACTAAAAATCACAAAATTCTTTAGAACTAGATATAGACATACACTTATATCTGTGATACTAAACTTCCTAAAATACAATCAAACTAATTATAGAACTTGTTTCTGCATTTTGTTATATATAAATCATTATTACGACTACAATCAATAATATACCCAAGATGCATATATTCAGTTACTAAATTGAAATTATATTACATAAAATCATAGTCGGATTTTCTGACTTGCCATTCTTGAATTTAAAATACATACAGATTGACTCAAATTAATGGATAAGTACCAGTAATATTTGCTTGTTTCACATTCTACAATATCGAATAAGTATTGGAAGCTCTTAGCAGATGGAGCCAATAGGTCAATATCAACTGCATCTATAGGCAATTACGTTACTAGGTAGTAGATTAAGTCTACAGCCTAGTTTACATGATGCTATTTCACTTACAATATGATCTATGTAAATTGAAAATTGTAGTAGTGATACTACCCCTCTCTGCCTTACTTTTTAAATTTTCCATTCCTTCAATAGTGTCAATATATTTAACTACTACATCTTTATGTTTATAGAAATTAAATTAAACATTTACGATATCATGAAAAATTCATATTTGTTTTAACTATCTACATGCTTAAAATGATTCGCTTTATTGTAAGATCAATACAACAGGAATATACTGTACATTTGATAGATAGATATGCAGATAAAAAGACAGAGTCAAAATAGAATAATAATTTGAAGAAGGGTAAGTTAAAAAGATCCCCGCCAGTTTACATAAGGTAGGAAGTATCATCGGACAACACGTGACCCCACTCCTCTTCCTCCTCATCACGAGACTTGGGACAATACGTGACTGCATTACATGGTGGGGGATCACAAACACAAACACACACACACACACACATAGATAGACAGTGGGGGACAGGTTAAACACTACCTGCTCAGACCTCTTGTAAATTATTTTACGTTTTTGTTTAATTATAATTGAGAATTGGAGATTTAGTTTAATTATAATAGTTAGAGCGTCTTAGTTCTGTATTTATTTATTTATTTATTTTTCTATATTCCAACTACTCCCTCTCGGGCATAGGCTGAGAGCCTGTACATTCAACCGTTATGAACGGTGAAGCCCCGTGAGGTCTCGTTCCAGTCTAGGGAGTGAGACACGTGAATCACTTTTAGCTGCAACCAGCCCCTGCCACCTTGCCTTCGCAGGATGCATGTGGCTTAGTTGCTCACTAACGGCTCGAAGCAGCCTCATCTCTGAAGCTGCCTCACTCCAGTGCTTCACTGTCTCACCTAGACTCAGACCCTCACTCTCAAAACGCCATCTATTGAGCAATTAATTCCCCTTTGGCATATTTTGAATATGGGAATATTCATACAGTGCCAATTAATCAGGGAACAATGAGGGTATTTTATTAGCGTTTCGGTGGTGGTATCCTGGATTCGTATCCTGGGAGGATCGCATGTTTTCATTAATTTTATTTGGGGGTTGTTGGTGTTCAGAGCGATGTTATTAAATAATTGAGCATTTTGCTTGCTTTTGCCATTTTTGAGCAATGCATTTTAGTTTGTTCCCTAGGCTAACAAAAAGACCTTCACAGACTATCGCCCAGAACCAAAAAAAAAAATAATAATAATAATAATAATGTGAACCCATTGGCTGCAGGAGACGTTCCCAAGCGCCATGGCAATTTACAGCAATCTACAGGTCTTAAAAGCCTCTTCAATCTGTAAAATCAAGTGCGAGGGAGCGAGAGCGCGACAGGCCACCCGTCCTTCTCCCAGGCAGCCGCCCGGTACACTGAAGGGTCTGAGTCAGAGTCTCGCTAGATATATAGTGCTGCCAAAGGCAAAAATAGCAAGACATTAGCGAGAATTGCTCATCTTAGCGAATGTCTATGGCAGCGCTGCGGGCGAACCCCGCAAGCTACGAAGCTTGTTCTGGCGTCATTTTGAAGCTATATTCTTCTAGTCTTCGCCTGAATAAATTTAATTTCATGCAGACACTTGCCTAATCAATCAGGAGTGCCTGAATGAACCCTAATATGGCGGAAATAGGCGGAAACATGCCCGTAGCGTAAGTATTAACACTCAAGCCGTGGCGGCCGACATATGTCGGGCGAGAGAATAATGGCCACCCCTGCGGTGCCCGACATTAGCCGGGCGGGATTTTGAGCACATTATCGGCTCTAAGAGTCCACGCGTTGGGAGGATGATAGGCGGGCTCTGACCATTCGGCACGGCCCTAGTGCCGCGACTGACACCACCTATGCAACATTCCACACCCACGGCCTCACAAGACCAGGAAAAAACTGGGGAAATTACCGTATTTTAGGGTTTTCACCTCTCGTTGCGCGATCGTTACAGGATAACCCGTGGTCATACAAGGATGATTCAGGTGTCATTGGAAAGCTCTATTATCGCCCTTTCACGGATACATAATTGTATTACACTCTGGCTCTCGTTTATGCATGAAAAAGAGAATGGAATGAAGCTCGTTTAGGGTAAACATGCCCGCCTGGCAGGTAGTAGACGTTACAAACATCCCCGTTGGTAAGGGGTTAATAAACAAATAAAAAATAAATATATACAGTATATATGTATACTGTATGTATATATATATGTATATATATATATATATATATATATATATATATATATATATATATATATATATATATATATATATATATATATATATATATATATATATATATCTCACCTGAATGGGGTGAAGGTCGTAGTATCACCAAACTAATGGGATGAAACGTATTAAAATTTCCCAACTAATGGAGCGAAACATGGGAGGTCCGAAAAGTCTCTCCTCAGACCAAATCGGGTTAATAAAAAAAAAAAAAACACACACACACACACACAAAGACAGGTAATGCATATGTGTGTGTCTGCGCATGAGTGGATAAGCTTTGGAGGATTTATGGGTACAACATATATTCTATACTTATATACAGTAGATTTATATATAACATTTGAAAATATAACTGATTACCGGTATGTGTAGTCTATACAACATAAATATTGAAGGTAGGTGAAGATAATTTAGTGTAAGGTGCAGTTAAATGAGGTTACGTTAGGTTAGATCTGTGGTTTTATGTAGCCCTGGAAATGAACACTTAACATACTTCAATTTTGTTGGTTTATGTCAACGTTACTTAGCGTATGTGTGTGTGTGTGCGTGTGTGTGCGTATGTGTGTGTGAGCACTGAGTGTGTGTGTGTGTGTGTGTGTGTGTGTGTGTGTGTGTGTAATATAACCATGTAAGGTAATATAGTGTTGGCTGCTGCATGCCTTGTGGGCCAAAGTTTACAATGTAGTTCCTGGCATAGTCCTTGCCAAGTACACGCACGCACGGAAACACACACACACCCGCGCGTGTATACATGACATCACACAAAGATACACGTCACATACCCACATCACACAAAGATACACGTCACATACCCACATCACACACAGATACACGTCACATACCCACAATCACCTTTCTCTATCTACTTTACTCTTCTCTCACTCTACTCTCTGTCTGTCTCTATGTCATGTTGCACAATGCTAAGACATTGATATATTGGGCCCAATTGCAACTGAATTATTGAATCACACATAATTATTATATCAAAATGTATCATTGTCTGTTCGCATCCACTCTGTGGGGCGGTAAATAATTATTAATAAGTCAAGTCAAGTCTCAAAAAAAAAAAAAAAAAAAAAAAAAAAAAAAACACACACACACACACACACAAGAATACAAACAAATTGACACAATAACCTTATATACACAAAACTATTTACTGTACACATGCAACATACACCTCATACAATCCTACATTTAGCAAACGCAAACATATAACAATGTAAAAGAACAACATCAATTGGCCAAAAATATGACTACGAATATAATAGTTCGCATACAAACAACCTTCTGTAAACACGCACTTTATTCAACACAAAGACAAATATTTCAGGAATCATGCTTTGTTCATCTTCTCAGCAGCCTTACAAAGAAATATCACCACCAACCTACCGAAATATTATTTCTGAAAATACACGATCCTACGCATTAATATACTAACAAGGAAGTATTACTTATGCATCTTCGAGAATTTGTATATCAGTATAACAAGTTCCATACAAATGTTATGATTAGATGCTTACAAATAATGATGTCATACAGTAAGTTCAATTAGTCTGTTAAAATGATAACTAACAACTCCATGTGACTGGAATAGTAATACAAAATTAAGCATTCAAAAACCGAATGAACTTTGTGCATACGCCATTCTAAGAAGTTGTAGGGTTTGGTACGCAGTGTCCTGTCCCTATACAGTGTCTCTGCCACGTCCATATATTTACTGTATTTTCAGCTCAGTGCCTCAACTAATACGTCAACAAATATAACCCCCCCCCCCCCCCCCACACACACACACACACACACACACGGGCAAAAACTGGTGCCTGAGATACTTCACAAGTGGTATGGTACGTAGCTGGTCTACCTTGCCAGGGTTATTGATAAGTAAATAACTGGCTTCGTGCCTTTCCGACAACAACAGTAACTTCTATCATTCAGAGATAAACGTCTTGCATATACTGTAGTTATATGGACAGTTTTGCTTCTTATTGAGTTGTCTCAAGCAAAATAGAAACAGGCGTGCCTGTACTCCATAATATACAATATCTTCAAGGAATATTAATTTTCTTATAAACTGTGTAAGATAATTTGTAAGAGAACCTCAACCGCCAATCAGAAAGCATCAAAAGTAACCTAAATAATCAAATAACGATTAATACTCACTCCCAGGATCTAACTGTATGCTAATCAGGAAACACTTACCTGAAAAAGAAAGAAAATATATTAATACAAATATGTAATTACAAAGTGAATAGCATTAACATTGTATTGTATACATCAAAATAAAAAGATAAGTAAATAAATCTATCTAAAGCAACACGATTCCAGGATAGTCATAATCTTGCGTACTTTACATTACCTAGTAAAGTAACTATAGGTAGCGCCAACGGACTTAACAATAATCTTGGACCCTTAACATCTTATAATATTTACAGCCAGTTTGCTCCAGACCATTTTAAGTTACAAAGAGGTAAGGTATCAAGATTATTGTCAAGTTCGCTGGCGCTACCTATAATAAACATCAGGATAGTGATACCTTTCCGTACTTTACATTACCTATCAAAGTAATAAATAAACATCAGGATAGTGATACCTTTCCGTACTTTACATTACCTATCAAAGTAATAAATAAACATCAGGATAGTGATACCTTTCCGTACTTTACATTACCTATCAAAGTAATAAATAAACATCAGGATAGTGATACCTTTCCGTACTTTACATTACCTATCAAAGTAATAAATAAACAAACTGATCTGAATACAACACACATGTACACAATGGATACCTTACATTACCCAATAGAGTATAATTATTCAAACGTCTCCTAATGTTATTTTATCCAGTGTTAGCTAATGTTCAATATACAGACAGATCAAATTAAGGGGGGGTCACCGTTTTTTTTGTGTGTATCTTTCTCTTCTTTTCTCTCTTTCCCTGGCTTGTATCCATTCGGCCCCATTCAACCAACTGTTTTAAGACGTTTATCCCCATCCAGGTGTCGATTTCTTCCTGGCGAGCGATAGCGAGCCAGCATTGTATGGAGAAATCCGGCTTCGCCGCAGACATTTTGCTATCGAAAAATGTACAAATTTAGCTTGCTGTCAAAACCAAAATATATATATGCTGGCTCGCTACCACTCGCCAGGAATATATTGACATCTGGATGGGGGTAAACGTCTTAAAACAGTAGGCTGAATGGATACAAGCCAAAGAGAGAGGGAGAGAAAGAGAAAAAAAAGCGAGGTGGGCTCCCTTAATTGTACTTGGGTTCATCTATCAGTAATTAAAACTGATTAAAATCCAGAACAGCACGCACGTTTGTATTGGAGTCAAGAGCCAAGGTCGGTGTGACAAAATAATGTCGATGGTACATGATTGGGAACTCTGATATTAACACACACACACACACACACACACACACACACACACACACACACACTCTCCATGTATTTCCACCCTTAACAATAGAACGCCCAGCTCTTCCATATTTCGCCTTCTGTCACACACACACACACACACACACACACACACACACACACACACCTACACTACCTAGGATTAACCTCCCATTGTAGTACCTGCACCCTCTTTACCTGACCTTACCAAAACAGTTTCTGTATGTATGTATGCTTGTGTGCATACGTGAGCGTTTGTGTATACGGACATGTGCACAGTTACTGCATGTTCTTATGTTCCTATATATGTATGTATATGTATGTGCGCACGTACGTGTATATACGTATGTTCTGTATATGAGTAAGTAAATAAATGTGTATATGTACTGTATATCACTTACTCTCATGGTTATTTTATGATAATTTGTATTCTGCACATGCATCATTATTGTATTTATTTATTTTGTTTGTAAACTAAGCTTACCATCCTCATCTCATGTTCATCCACTAAATTGTAAAATGTGTATTTTCAGCTCATGAGGCTGCCATTCTTTAATAAACCGTTTATTATTATTATTATTATTACACACACACACGCACGCACACACACCCTTCAGTGCTCTTACTTATATTCTTACCGTACACTCTCTCACTCTCTCTCTCTCTCTCTCTCTCTCTCTCTCTCTCTCTCTCTCTCTCTCTCACACACACACACACACACGGATGCGGGATGGATTTTGAAAGAATGTGCTGACGAACTAGTGAAACCCCTATATGAGATAATGAAATACTCTCTGGAAGTGGGAAAATTACCAATGGACTGGAAGAGAGCCAACATTGTACCGATTTATAAAGGTGGGAACAGGGAACATCCATTAAATTATCGACCTGTGTCACTTACTAGTATAGTGTGCAAAATCTGTGAGAAAATAATTAAGAAAAGATGGATGATTTACTTGGAAAAGAATAATCTACTATCTAACAGGCAATTTGGATTCAGGGAGGGTACCTCATGTGTTACAAATCTACTCAGTTTTTATGACAGAGTGGTTGACATATTACAAGAGAGAGATGGATGGGTGGACTGCGTATATATTGACATGAAGAAAGCTTTTGACAGAGTATCGCATAGCAGGCTGAAGTGGAAATTAAAAGAGTATGGAGGGATTCAGGGTAGTTTGTTATATTGGATGGAGGACTATCTTTCAGGGAGACAGATGAGGACTACTATCAGAGATAAATTTTCTACGTGGAAAGACGTCACAAGTGGAGTTCCGCAGGGAGCGGTGCTGGCTCCCATAATGTTTATAATATACATTAACGACATGCCAAAGGATATAAATGCATATATGAATATGTTCGCAGATGATGCCAAGATCATGAAGCGTATAGAAGATGAAAACAGTGGTAGGGAATTACAGAGGGATTTGGATAGGATAGATCAATGGAGCAAGAAGTGGAAAATGGAATTCTACACAAATAAATGTCATGTAGTGGAAATGGGAGTAAGTAAAAGAAGGCCTCATATGGAATATAAGTTAGGAGAAAACACTATTAACCAATCAGAGAAAGAAAAGGACTTAAGGATAACTGTTAGGGGTGATCTTTCACCTGAGAATCATATTAATAAGATAGTGGGAGAAATATATGGACTGCTAAACAGAATAAAAATAGCCTTTAACTATATAAACGAGGAGATGCTGGAGAAAATAATAAAAACATTGGTGAGACCAAGACTGGAGTATGCGGCAGTGGTGTGGGCACCACATCTAAAAAAGCATATAAAGAAGCTGGAGAAGGTTCAGAGAGCTGCAACTAGGATGATACCAGAACTGAGAGAATTACCATATGAGGAGAGATTAAAGAAATTAGATTTACCCTTTCTAATGGATAGGAGGGAGATAGGCGATATGATTATGATGTACAAATGTGTGAGAGGACTCGAGAAGGTGGACAAGAAGGGTTATATTGTGAAAGATAATGGTAGAACTAGGGGGCATAGATATAAGCTAATGAAAGGAAGATGCAAAGGAGATGTGAGAAAGTATAGTTTCCCTTACAGAAGTATAAGTAAATGGAATCAGTTAGAAGAGGAAGTGGTGTGTGCCAAAAACATTCATATTTTTAAGGCAAAGTTAGATAATTGTAACTCAGGAAGCGGGACAATACGAGCCTAAAAAGCTCAACTCCTGTATACTACAAATAGGTAAATACACACACTCAAATCAATCCACAAACATAGGAGTAAAACGCAATCTATAACTCATTCATACAGTACAAGACCACATTCAGCCATACAAACAATGCGTAACATCAAAGGCACACGCACATCAACAAGCAAACAAGAATCTGGAATATAATTATATGATATATATTCGCACATAAAGCCATAGTTAGACCCATAATCCTAAAATATGACAAATACTGCCCTCTTTATATTGACATTCACAACACATACCGTATAACCTTTAGTCATACACTATAACAATATACTAAATACTATATACATATACAATAACAATAACCGTCAAATGAACATTAGCAGACCGAAAACTATCCCTTTAGAAACCTCATTCAATAATCTTTAATTACGATGATAGGGTCATGAAAAATTAATAATGTTGAAGGTTAGTGATATACTTCTACCGTTAATACTGCAAAATTAAGTTGGCAATAGTGCTGCCACTCTTGTGACCGTAAATATCAGGGGATCTTTCTAAAATGTATAAAATGGAGCAAAAGAAAGAAAAAAAAATGGTAAGTTTCAATTTGAACAACTACATAAATGTTGTTTTAATAACACACAGAACATTACAAATAATTGAATTATTATAAAAAACTACTATTATAGACCGAGTATGTGTTTCAGGTTCATTACAGTTTGTGTTTTATTGCACCAACACAGAGTTTACAGTCTAACCAACCAGGGCGTTCAAAACAATTGTCCTACATACACAGCTTATACTGTAATTATAACAAAGGTAATACTTCTAACACACACACACACACACACACACACACACACACACACACACACACACACACACACACACACACACACACACACACACACACACACACACATACAGTTCGTGTGCGTGACTACTACGAAGGGAGGTACAGTTGCTAAGACATGTATCTGGACATAAGTTATGGAGAGCTGGCTGTATTCATCTATCATGAAGTTGAGAACATCAAATCCTGTCAACCATTCTCGGCAAGCGTCCTAAGTTCATATCTCAGCAACTGTACAGTCGGTATCAGAAATTATGCAACACCTTCACAACTCAAAGTTTAGTGTTCTCGGTCACTGTAGCCATTAACAACTCTTAAACACATACAGTATAATGAAAAACATGAATTGCTCGTGTATGTTAATAAAATAGTTTCGTCTTATAAAAATGAGAACAAAGGTAAAGATAGGGAGGTGTCACAAGACAATTGACATTGACTGTGCCCAGTTTTAAATATATAGGACACCTCTAAACCACATAAAATAATACTAATTCGGGAAATTAATTGTGCCCATTAACAACCTCAAAAATATTATATACCAGACGCATTAAAACTCGATTTTTATTATATGTGCAAATGATACACACACAGTCACACATATATAAACAAGCACATAGGACACAGGTACGCGCACAAAGAATATGACAGACAGCGCCACAGACAGAGATGTGTTCACCAAATATGGGCGTGCTCGCACGTGTGTGAGTGTGTGTATGAGAGAGAGAGAGAGAGAGAAGTAGGGGGTCGTGCAGAGAAGAGAGTCAACAGCAATGTAAAAGGAACTATCACAGGAAGGGGGAAGGGGGTGGGGGTGGGGGGGCAGTATACACATGCCAGGAGGTGGAGTGGCACCCACCTTGCAGCCCCCCATCAACATATGCCTGGCTAAATATGTTCCCTTCATCTCTTGTTGACGTCGCATTTACCCTGACTCGGTACCCCTTCCCCCCCCCTCCCCCCTCCTGTTTGTGTGTTGGTTATCTTTTTATTACTTGAAATAGCCCCGTTTCAAGCTTAGGGTTTGTTTATATATCTACTTGTTTGTCTGTACAGTATGCCTGCCTTTCTCTCTATATATAGAACGTCTAGAAATAATAGGCTACAAGTTAGAGCTACCAAACGTTTTTCCATTGATCTTAGGTCAGAGCTATGAGGATCAGTTGAAATGTCTCAATCTCTTTACGTTGGTATTGCGTAGACGACAAGGTCAACTCATTGAAGTACTTAACATACTAAATTGGGTTTGACATTGTGGATTTTAACAATATATCTAACAGCCTCGATGTTCAATTTGCATACAACACTCAACCAAGGCCGATATCAGTTATAACACTAGTATATGTGGATATTGTTTTCATATATATACAGTAAAATATATATTCTCCATGGAACAATTTCGTTAACAGTTCTTCAGAAAAACAGTTTAAGCAAAGAGTAGATCGTATCGTGTACATTTAAAAATAAATATATACTATACCGCTCAATACAAACATTTTCTATTAATCATCTAATGCATATCCCTGGAATGGGACAGAAAGGTGTAAGAGTTTGACCTACCAAAATAATTGCACCTTGGTTGACTGCTAGTTAACTAGCTCGGTATGAGTTTGGATCCCGAACCCACAATGCCACTATCTCATCATCTCAGACTTAAATACTCTTTCATGCCATCTATTGAGCTTCTGGATATTAATAAATATAATTTTAAGCTTGAACAGTGTATGTGCGAGTTAATAGGTTAACTTGATTTCTAGAGGTCCTTCCCAATCTGCATACAATCGCCTATGGTTAAACATAATAAATACTAATGTTGCTATCGTACTGAAATCGTTAACTATTCCGTGTAAGTCCTTGTAAACTCTCCTGTACCCACCTTCCGCCTGTCTGACCCTCTCGTCGTAACCACACTCGTTACGTCTACCAAACTACTTACCCCATCCTCCTCCTCAGTCTCTTCCACTTGCGTCTCTTCTCTTCAGTATCTAGTCTCTCTTGCTAGTCTCTTGCTTAATGTCTCTCTTCTCTCTCCCGGTTTTCTTCAATTTTTTCTCTCACTCACATTGACGCTCAGTATTTATATCATCAATTGTCTTGCTACCATTTGTTTCTCGTCTCTTCATTTATTCAAATGTTCTCTCTCTCTCTCTCTCTCTCCTTATCTCTTTCCCTCTGTCTCTTCTTCCATTCTTTTTCTCCTGCCTCTATCTTCGTTTCTGTTCTCCCTTCCTTGCTCTCTTTTATTGACTCTTCTTCGATAATACCTCATCTCTCTTTGACTCTCCATTGTCTGATGTCTGTTGTTTTACTTCTTTCACTATTTACCTCTTCTACTTCTTAAAATCTCGTGCTGTCTCTTACACAATAAATCCCCTAGTTTCCTACACCTCCGTCACAAATATGAAATCAATCTACGTTCATCTTTTTGTTCCACCATAACTTCATTCATTAATCTCTCTCTCTCTCTCTCTCTCTCTCTCTCTCTCTCTCTCTCTCTCTCTCTATTATATATATATATATATATATATATATATATATATATATATATATATATATATATATATATATCCTATGGTGGGTGGGAAAAGTCATATACTATACTCTCCTTATCTATACTTAGTAGCAACCACTAATATAACTCCTATAATAACCACATATAATAACTCAAGGCCAGATTGCCTAGTGCTAGTAGGACCGCAATGTCTATGCAGTTTGTATATCTGAATAGCTCTGTCTAGCCTGTGCAACTCACGTGCTCTGCTCTTTTCTTGCCACCCTTGTGCCACTATCTCTTTATTAAATCTCCCCCTATCTTGCATCTCGCTCCTTACACTCTTCCCACATTCGTTCTTCCCGTGTTCGTCATTAGTGTAACTTCCATTCCAGAGAGAGAGAGAGAGAGAGAGAGAGAGAGAGAGAGAGAGAGAGAGAGAGAGAGAGAGAGAGAGAGAGAGAGAGAGAGAGAGAGAGAGAGAGAGCATAGCTACTCAATGTATGGTGATTCTCCGCTTTCCTTTTGTATATGCATTTGTGTGATTCCAAGTGTGCGTTTGTTTACGTGTAGTGTGTGTGTGTGTGTATGTGCGTTTTTTTACTATATATACGAATATTCCGTATAACGCTAAATCAAACTAAGAGTACACGACCTCATTTATTACGTAAAAGTTAGTTTGGTAAATGTGTAGCAATCGTGCCCTGCATAATGTCTTGAGTACTACACTGCCATTTAATATAGAGAGAAGAAAGTGAATAAGGTTAGTGGGATTTGCCTCAGGCTTTGGACAGAGACAAGGTACAGGAGGTGAAACAGAAGACAGTAGTGGTGACAATGGTATGGTTTAAGTTATTTTTATAGGCGCTAAGTCAGCCTATGTGTACCCCATGATAGTTTAAGCAAAATTTCATGTGTATTAACCCATTAGTGCGCAAGACTGTGCCTGTTGCTGTGCATTATTGTATTAGTTACTTTTAATACAAGTTACTGTGACAACAATCATCAGTAAATATACATGGTAATCTCTCTCTTTCTCTCTCTCTCTCTCTCTCTCTCTCTCTCTCTCTCTCTCTCTCTCTCTCTCTCTCTCCATACACACACACACACACACTTTCATATACGACATAGTACTGTTTCATCTCGGCAGAAAGAACTGACAAAACGAGTAGCGGTACTGCGTAGATTTGAGGGTGAGGGAGGCGTAAATACAGTATATTGTGATGTGCGTCTGACGTTAGTGACTACTGGTACAGAATAATAATGTATAGGTAGGTATGTGTGTGTGTGTGTGTGTGTTTAGAACTGAGTGTATAGAGATGTGTGTGTATAGAGATGTGTGTGTGTAGAGGTGTGTGTGCGTGTATCGTTTAAGTGTATTTTTTTTTTTTTTTTTTCTATATTCCAACTACTCCCTCTCGGGCATAGGCTGAGAGCCTGTACATTCCACCGCTCAACACGGTGAAGCCCGTGAGGTCTTGTTCCAGTCTGGGGAGTGAGACATGTGAAGCATCCATCATGGCTCGAAGCAGCTCCATCTCTGAAGCGGCTGGTTGCTTCGCTCAAGTGCTTCACCGTCTCACCCTCCAGACTCAGACCCTCACTCTCAGAACGCCACCTATTGAGCAGTGAACTCACTAGGCATTGTCCCCCTGTAACATATTTTGAATATGGGAATATTCATACAGTGTTATTTAATCAGGGAACAATGAGGGTATTTTTTTGGCATTTCGGTGGGCTTTGTGGTAATGCACTGACACTAGGTACAGTACAAATTCAATCCCAATAATATCTTCCCATTGACATATCGGGATTTGAACCCGGGTCCATTGGATTACCAATCCAGTGGCATGACCACTCCACCACACCTCCCCTAGTTGAGTATTGTATGTGTAAATTGAGTAAGTTTATGTGTAATCTTGATAATACACTGCAATTTGAGTACTGCGTAGATCTGGGGGAGACGGGCGTAAACTCAATATTATGAGGAACATCTAAATTTAGTGACTCCTGCCAAAACGCGAACCCTTGCCCTCATTGTGGAGTAGGAATGTAAAGCTGAGAGATAATAAACTAATAATAAAATGTTTATTTCCACTTAAAAGTGCTTATTCTGCTCATAATTACAATGACAAAGTGTACATTAAGTATTAACTTAGGTATAAGGTATAAACTTAGATTGTACATACACATTCAGATGCATATATACACGCAATACATACATATACAGAGAGAGAGAGAGAGAGAGAGAGAGAGAGAGAGAGAGAGAGAGAGAGAGAGAGAGAGAGAGAGAGAGAGACAGAGACAGAGAGAGAGAGAGAGAGAGAGAGAGAGAGAGAGAGAGAGAGAGAGAGAGAGAGAGAGACAGAGAGACAGAGACAGAGACAGAGACAGAGAGAGAGAGAGAGAGAGAGAAAAAAAGCAACCACCTTTTTCTTTCACTTATACAGACTGTTTCACTTAAATACAAACACTGATAATCTCAATGATACCTGGACAAGCAAAGCACAGAAGGGGCCGATTATTTGTCATGTCTAAATCTGCACTCATAAAAGGAGAACGCGAAGACATAACTAAACAAAAAAAATAAACGTTGAGGAGAATAAGATGACATAACTAAGAAATGAAACAGTAAGAATAATAAGACATGCCTACGAAATTTACTCTATTAGATGCAGGGCGGGCCAATTTGGAGCCTCCCTGTTTTACTCCATTAGCTTGGAGATTTTAAGACGTTTCATCGCATTAGTTTGGCGATTATATGATGCTTCAACCCAATAAGGTGTCGATTTTTCCTGGGCGAGCGATAGCGAGGCCGCAATTTGGGAGAAACCGGCCTGTGGCCGGGAAATTTTTCTATCGAAAAATGTACACATTTAGCTTGAAGGGGGTCTGGGGGACGTTTTTTTTAGTTTGAAGGGGGTTTGGAGAGGCGTTTTTCCAAGTTTAGCGGGTAAACTAAAAACACATTGTTCGAAAATGGCTAAACCAAATAAAACCCTCAATAATAATGAAACAAAACACCATAATAACCTCCCGAGACGTTGCACCAGATAGTGTTAAACAGTAAGAAGAATAAGACGATATAACTAAGAAATGAATCCGTCTTCACCGATTTTCTCTCATTTACAGTATACGTTTCATCTATACTCTAGCTTCCCGTTCCGACCCCTTGATTATGTATGACGTGGACGTGGAGGAAGATACAGCAAAGAAGGTACCACTAAAGCAGTATGATAAAATAATGAAGTAACTGTGGCGGGGTCATGGTGGGGTGAAGGTAGCTCTGCGAAGAATACACGAGTGAGTCTTCCACCAGTGGCTACTGAATGTTAATTATTGTTGACAAGAACAACAAAAACAAGAAGAAAATAATACAATACTACTACTACTACTACTACTACTACAAATACTACTACAAATACTACTACAAATACTACTACAAATACTACTACTACTACTACTACTACTACTACTACAAATACTACTACTACTACTACTACTACTACTACTACAAATACTACTACTACTACTACTACTACTACTACTACAAATACTACTACAAATACTACTACAAATACTACTACAAATACTACTACAAATACTACTACAAATACTACTACAAATACTACTACAAATACTACTACTACTACTACTACTACTACTACTACAAATACTACTACTACTACTACTACTACTACTACAAATACTACTACTACTACTACTACTACTACTACTACAAATACTACTACAAATACTACTACTACTACTACTACTACTACTACTACAAATAATAATGTTGAATAAGGTAGGGGGAATAGGAGGGCTAATGAAAAGAGGAAGAAGGAGGGGAAGGGGAAAATAAATAGCATAAAAGATGACGAGAGGAAGAAAACAAAGATGGAAAAGCGGTATTTCACAAAGTGGTAAAATATTGTGCCACTGGGGAGCGGAAGCCTAAAGGGGGGGGGGGGGGGGCACTGGAAATAATACACCAGTGACTCATCCACCAAGTAATGTTGACAAGAAACACAAATACACCCACGGACAAAGTTGGTGATATAACTTCCTTACTATAAAATATGTGTCCTATATTGGCGGAATAAAAAAAAAAAAAAAAAAAATATATATATATATAAATATAAAATATATATATATATATATATATATATATAATATATATATATATATATATATATATATATATATATATATATATATATATATATATATAAAATAAAAATAAATAAATTAAATACAAAGTAAACCAATATAGAATACCCACACTAAACAAACCTTGAATATAAAGGCTACGTATATTTAGGTTTCGAATAGTTTTACTTATAACTAGAGAGAGAACCACAGTTGAAGTTATGGAGGTAAGACACTACTTTTAACCGTGACTGTACAAGTAGGTAAGGCAGGTGAAGGAAGATGTGGAGAAAGGTGAAGGACAATGGAGAGGGAGAAGAATAAGGAGGGAGAAAATAATATATAATACATATATATATATATATATATATTGGCAAGGAAGGGAGGGACGGTTGAGAGAGAAGGAAGAAGGTGTGGATAAAAGTGAAGGACATGGGAGAGAAGATATAAAGGGAAGCTAAACTATAAGGTAAGACAAAGAAGACTGAGGATATCCTGCGACATTGAGGAGTGTATATATAACTGTCAAGAGTCAGGGTGGGGGTGAAGGTCTATCTATCTATCTATCTATATGCTCAGGCCCAATCCCCCTTTTGGGGGTAGCCGACTCAAGACAGAGCAAGAACAGGGAAAACACAAAAACAACATAAAACAAAAAATAAACACAGATAAAAAACACAAACTCTCACACATCCAGGTCACCCAGGAGAAGACCCAGAGACCAGGGTTACCAAGGTCGCTCCAGCACTCCCCCGGCCCCTGACCACCCGGAGAGGTTCCGATCTCGGCAGGCAGACATGCAGCGGAGCCAAAGCCACAAGCCCTCCCACCACACTTCCAGGCACACCCTTCATATTAATCGTCTCGCCGGGCCAGGCGCCTGATGGACTATTATCTAGTCCAACTTGCGCCCGACCCCTTACTCCAAATGACCACGTGTTCACTCAACTATTCACAAGCATTCTCCATTCACTCCTGACTCACTCCTTCACGGGTGAAGGTAACACAGGGAAAACAAAAATACCAGTCACCCCTTCCAGTGCCAATGGTGGTGATTGTTGGTAACCCTATTTGCTCCCCCCCCCCCCCCAGTTCATCCCATTCAGGCGTAGATAGTTATGTGGGCGAGCGATAGCAAGCCTCTTACTTGGAAAACAAATTGGCATTCGGCAGTGACATTATTTAGCTTGAAGGGGGTCTGGGTGGGCAGTTTTTAGTTGAAAAAGGTCTGGGAAGGCACTTAATTTTTTTTTCTTTTTTCTCTTTTTTTTTTTTGCGATTTTCAGACCTTTTGCCCCAATTTTTTGCCAATATTAAGACCTTTCGTGCCATTTAGGTGTCGATTTTTTTCCTGGCGAGCGATAGCGAGCCTGTATTTGAAGAAGAATCGGCCTTCGGCCGGGACATTTTTCTACCGAAAAATGTACAAATGTATATCGAAGGGGGGTCTTGTGGGTGTTATTTTAAACTTGATAAGAGGTTTAGAGAGCAAACTAAACCCCTTCCTTAAACCATTGAGCCGAACCAGTAAATAATGCTGCACAATACCCTCTGAGCTCCCTTAAACAACAGGTAAAATGAGTGACCGAGCGATATAATAATACCACGTGATTGGGGAGCAGATCAACCGTGGCGGATCCAGGGGTGGGGTGAAGGTAACCAGGGAAAAGGAGAAGAAGAAAACGACAATAGCAAACAGGAGGGAGATGAATAGGAGTCGGTAGTGGTGAAGCAGTACAGTACAAGGAAAACAGAATAAGAAAACAAGAAAGGAAAAAATAACAAGAAAAGATAATGAGAAAACAAGAAAAGATAATGAGAAAACAAGAAAGGAAAAGATAACAAAAGATAATAAGATAACAAGAAAGGAAAAAAATAACAAGAAAAGATAATGAGAAAACAAGAAAGGAAAAGATAACAAGAAAAGATAATCAGAAAACAAGAAAGGAAAAAAATAACAAGAAAAGATAATGATAAAACAAGAAAGGAAAAAAATAACAAGAAAAGATAATGAGAAAACAAGAAAGGAAAAGATAACAAGAAAAGATAATGAGAAAACAAGAAAGGAAAAAATAACAAGAAAAGATAATGAGAAAACAAGAAAGGACAAAAATAACAAGAAAAGATAATGAGAAAACAAGAAAGGAAAAGATAACAAAAGATAATAAGATAACAAGAAAGGAAACAATAACAAAAACAGATAATAAGAAAACAAGAAAGGAAAAAATAACAAGAAAATACAATAACAAAACAAGAAAGGAAAAAATAACAAGAAAAGATAATAAGAAAACAAGAAAGGAAAAAATTACAAGAAAACAGAAAAGAAAACAAGGGAGCAAACAATAACAAAGAAATGAGGAGCAACACCAGCAAATAAATTGGTGGAAGGAATAACTAACACGTCAGAGAGGAGTGGATTAAGGGAGCCCACCTCGCTCTTTTTATCTTTCTCTCCCTCTCTCTTTGGCTTTTATCCATTCGGCCCCATGCAGCCTACTGTTTTAAGACGTTTACCCCCATCCAGGTGTAAATATTTTCCTGGCGAGCGGTAGCGAGCCAGCATATTTGTTTGTTTTGACAGCAAGCTAAATTTGTACATTTTTCGATAGAAAAATTTCTCCGGCGAAGCCGGATTTCTCCATACAATGCTGGCTCGCTATCGCTCGCCAGGAAGAAATCGATACCTTGATGGGGATGAACGTCTTAATTAAAATGTAAAACTTGCAAACTAAACAAACCAAAAACAGTTGGCTGAATGGGGCCGAATGGATACAAGCCAGGGAAAGAGAGAAAAGGAGAGAAAGATAAAAAAAAAAAAAAAAAAAAAAAAAAAAAAAAAAAAAAAAACGGTGACCCCCCTTAAAGTATTTGAGAGTTCAGGGTGGGGTGAAGGCAGTCCAGGAAAAAGAAGAAACCAGTCACCCACAAGTTTAAAAGGTTTGGTATTGTTTATGAAATCATCAGATACGTTATTAAGTCGCGTAACAATTGTTGTCATCATTATTCTCGTCTTTACCATCCGTTTCGTCTTCCTCCTCCTCTTCCGCCTCTTCCTTTTCTCCCCTTTTCATATTTGGGTGATAAATGGGTAGCATTACAATTCATCGTAATTACGGTTTTGCTAAAACCTTATTACGGTACCTATTTTGTTTCGTGTAATTGGTAAGATTTCTGTGTGTAACCAACAGTAGCCTATTATGTGAGTAAAGGAACACGAATGCATATCCTTTACAAATTATTGCAACAATGCGGTACGGTAAATAGACTGTCTTAAATAACCATAAATAGTCTGTATACTTCACAATATAACCATTAAACACATTTCCATAGTTTACGAAGACAAAATAATTGAAAATATGATTAAATTAAAACATACATGGATCAATTAAAACATTTACACAAATAGTAATTTATGTAGTTAACATTATTATCGGAAATGTTAAGAGTCTGACATCGTTGTGATTAACCTCATCAGAAATAGTGCGTTACGTAATAGCTGTCACGTGCAGCATACAACCCGCTTTTTGTAATCTTTCTCTACTTTTCTCTCTTTCCCGGGCTTGTATCCAATCGGCTCCATCCAGCCAACTGTTTTAAGACGTTTATCCCCATCCCGGTGTCGATTTCTTCCTGGCGAGCGATAGCGAGCCATCATTGTATGGAGAAATCCGGCTTCGCCGGAGACATTTTTCTATCGAAAAATTTACAAATTTAGCTTGCTGTCAAAACAAACAAATATGCTGGCTCGCTCCCGCTCGCCAGGAAAATATTGACACCTGGATGGGGGTAAACGTCTTAAATCAATAGGCTGAATGGGGCCGAATGGATACAAGGCATAGAGAGAGAGGAAGAGAAAGATAAAAAAAAATCGAGGTGGGGTCCCTTAAGACAGCTTCCTTCCTCACTCATTAATTGATCTCCCTTAACTAATGTTATTATATATCTCCTCATCAAGCCATTTACTCCACCAATTATAGATTACAGATGAATCGTATATTTGATGGTTTTCGAGTGCCTGTTTGTACGATAGAGACATTCTAGTTATTAAACCCCTTTCAGACTCATATGACGCAGAGGTTGCCAGATTAGCAATAAGAAATAGAGTTCTCTCACTCTTATAATTACCTCTCCAAAATTAGTTTTCTGCCCACAGCTAACTCAAAGACAACTGCAGAGGTTGAAGTAACTAAACTAAAGGTTTCTAAATACCCCTGATGGTAACAAAGGTTTTAAAGTATCCCTAATAGGCTCAAAATAAAATCTTTAAGATATGTCGATCATTTTAATATATTATTAATACGAAAATGGGTAATCTCTTCGACGTAATATCAATTTGGTTAAGGGGAGATATCCACTTGAGATTTTTTTTTCTTGACTCCTTTCTCCCTCATGTTTAGCCCCATTGCTTTTCTAATTTTAAGAAGTTCGCCCCATTATTTTGACGATTTTAAGAACCTTCGACCCATTTCTGTCAATTTTAAGACCTTTCGTTCCATTTAGGTGTCGATTTTATCCTGGCGAGCGATAGCGAGCCTGTAATGTAAGAGGACCCGGCTTTCAGCCGGGACATTTTTCTACCGAAAAATGTACAAATTTAACTTGAAAGGGGCTCAAGGGGGTGTAATCTTAAGCTTGATGGATATCTAGAGACCAAACTAAAAACCTCCCCTTAAGTGTTGAATGAATAGAATAATGCGCAAGATTATGTATATGTATAACGGGTGGATGGGACTCGTTAGCCTTGGTCGGCAACTGATCTAGGGGAGACAACCTTATACAAATCCGGGTGGATGAGACTCGTCAGCCTTGGTTGGCAACCTGTCTAGGGGAGTAAACCTGATACAAATCCGTACTGCTTACCTAAGGGTAAGGCAGGTTAGTGGATGGACTAGCCGAACACCACTGTAGAAAAATAGTGCTAACAAGATACACAGAGGGCCTCGGAGTCGGACGGATCCTAAATTGAGTGGTCAATCCTGTAAGTCCTTCACTAAACTGGCTCGGGTTGTCCCTCTCACAGGGAATAGGTCCGCTTGGGGGCATTCTGTGTATGGCCACCCTCGTAAGGGGAGTAAGGCTTCCGGCAATAGGTAGATAGATAGATAATGTAATTAATTTGAAAAAAGTAGGAAATAAATGTATAAAAGTACTTAATGACCAGGAACCTTATAGTAAAAAAAAAAAAAAAAAAAAGAAAAAAAAAAAAAAAAAATCAGTATGCAATGTCTCCTTGCTTAAGGAGGCCCACCTCGCTTTTTTTCTCTTTCTCTCCCTCTTTCTTTGGCTTGTATCCATTCGGCACCATTCAGCCTACTGTGTTAAGACGTTTACCCCATCCAGCTGTCAATATTTTCCTGGCGAGCGGTAGCGAGCCAGCATATATATATCTTTGTTTTGACAGCAAGCTAAATTTGTACATTTTTCGATAGAAAAAATTCTCCGGCGAAGCCGGATTTCTCCATATAATGCTGGCTCGCTATCACTCGCCAGGAAGAAATCAACACCTGGATGAGGATAAACGTCTTAAAACAGTTGGCTGAATGGGGCCGAATGGATACAAGCCAGAGAAAGAGAGAAAATGAGAGAAAGAGAAACAAAAGCAAGTGACCCCCTTAAATTTAATTCTGACCATAAATCGACTGTATTCAGCTTAGAAAAGATATCTAAGTATTGAATGTGGTAGTAACTCTCTGTATCTAGCCTCTAAAGCCGTCGCTGCAGGAGCACTCTACCGGCGGGCGTATATCCCAGCCGCAGGAGCCGCCGAGAGAAAAACTAGCTAAACTTAAGGGGACACTGACTGCTTTTTTGGCCTATAAATTCATTCATTCGTATATTCTTAGTTTCCTCGCTAGACATTCCTCAAATTTAGAAAAACGTCCCCTAGACCCCCCCCTCCCCCCCCCCCCTCAAGATAAATTTGTACATTTTTCGGTAGAAAAAGCCGGTTCCTCTTACAACCTCCCAATCTACCAAGATTGGAAGCCAAAGCGTCACATTTTTCCCTTGCCCCTCAACTTTCTCTTCATAATTGCTGAGGGACACAGGGCCCTGGGTGGGGCTTTGGTTTCCCGGGCATTTCCGCACCCTCCTCAGCTCCCCGCCATGGAGTGGCTTCGGTCACCCAGGCTTTATTGTGGTTGGCGGGGAGGGTTCTGTGGGGGCGCTCGGTTATGGCCTTGGCCTTGCTCAGGGCCTTGGGGCTGTTCGGCCAGGCAGCTTGGGGAACAACAACAACAACAACAACAATTACAGGCTCGCAATCACTCACCATGAAAAATCGACACCTAAATGGCACGATAGGTCTTAAAATTGATAACAAAATGGGACGAAAGGTCTTAGAATCGCCACACAATGGGCCGAACGTCTAAAAATTCCAAAACTAATGGGACTAAACACTAGGGAGAAAGGGGACCTGAAAAACGACCGTCTCCCCTTAAGGGGAGATATCCACCTGGAGTTTTTTTTTCTGGACCCCTTTCTCCCTCATGTTTAGCACCGTTGCTTTTGAGATTTTAAGACGTTCGCCCCATTAGTTTGACGATTTTAAAAACCCTCGCCCCATTTAAGTCAATTTTAAGACCATTCGTGCCATTTAGGTGTCGATTTTTTCTTGGCGAGCGATAGCGAGCCTGTAATTTAAGGGGACATTTTTCTACCGAAAAATGTACACATTTATCTTGAAAGGGGGTCTAGGGGGATTAATTTTAAGCTTGATGGAAGTCTAGGGAATCAACTAAAAACCTCCCCTTAATAGTAAGTCTAGGGAATCAACTAAAAACCTCCCCTTAAGTCTATTATCTGACACATTTGACTGTCAATATGACTGTACTTAGGATCTTCGAGAAGATTCTATTCGAGGACAGTCATAATTATAAATAACACCCCGTTCTTTATAAATAACACCCCGTTCTTTATAAATAACACCCCGTTCTTTATAAATAACACCCCGTTCTTTATAAATAACACCCCGTTCTTTATAAATAACACCCCATTCTGTATAAATAACACCCCGTTCTTTATAAATAACACCCCGTTCTTTATAAATAACACCCCGTTCTTGATAAATAACACCCCGTTCTTGATAAATAACACCCCGTTCTTTATAAATAACACCCCGTTCTTTATAAATAACACCCCGTTCTTTAACATTATTATCAAATACAAACCCCAATGTGTAACTGAATAAACTAATGAAAGCATATGGCCCTCCCGGGACTCGAACTTGGGACACCACACCCAGAACACTATAAGTATACACAGGAGCGGATTCAAGGCTCCAATACATGTAGCCGATACATTTGCTGGGCTTAACCCCCACAGATCCTTCATAAGCTGAGTAATAGTGCTTTATATAAACTAAAATAAAGTGCAATAATGTGTCATGGTAGTATACTCAAAAGTTAAGGGAGCTCACCTCGCTTTTTTCTCTTTCTCTCCCTCTCTTTGGCTTGTATCCATTCGTCCCCATTCAGCGTACTGTTTTAAGACGTTTACCCCCTGTCCAGGTGTCAATATTGTCCTGGCAAACGGTAGCGAGCCAGCATATACAGGTATATATATTTTTTTTTTGACAGCAAGCTAAATTTGTACATTTTTCGATAGAGAAATGTCTCCGGCGAAGCCGGATTTCTCCATTGAATGCTGGCTCGCTATCGCTCGCCAGGAAGAAATCAACACCTGGATGGGGATAAACGTCTTAATACAGTTGGCTGAATGGGGCCGAATGGATACAAGCCAAAGAGAGAGAGAGAGAAGAAAAAACCGAGGTGGGCTCCCTTAAAGTCACCTTAAGTTAACCTGACAGAAATTGTTAACTTTGCTTTGAGGGGACTTTGGTCAAACCCCCGGAAACACATACTGGTGTAATGCCGCCATTGTTATTATATGGGCAATATACAGGTATAGAGAGGCAGCAGCGTTACCAGTGTCTGCCTGGTTAGCTTGAATACACTTGTTAGTACGTCTTCACCTGTTGCTTAAGGGAGCCCACCTCGCTTTTGTTATCTCTTTCTCTCCCTCTCTCTTTGGCTTGTATCCATTCGGCCCTATTCAGCCAACTGTTTTAAGACATATATCCCCATTCAGGTGTCAATGTTTTCCTGGCTAGCGATAGCGAGCCAGCATTGTATGGAGAAATCCGGCTTCGCCGGAGAAATTTTTTCTATCAAAAAATGTACAAATTTAGCTTGCTGTCAAAACAAAAATATATACAGTATATATATGCTGGCTCGCTACCACTCGCCAGAAAAAAAAATTGACACTTGGATGGGGGTAAGCGTCTTAAAACAGTAGGCTGAATGGGGCCGAATGGATACAAGCCAAAGAGAGATGGAGAGAAAGAGAAAAAAGGCGAGGTGGGGCCCCTCAATGTCCACCCACCCCCACCCCCACCACGCTCTCGCTCTTTAGATCTATTTTGTTTTTGCACTTATGATATCCATTCACTGTTATACATCTATAGGACTATTAACTGCAAATAACACTAGTGGACGATGAATAGAGAAAACAAAATACGAGACGATAAAACAGATTCCGTAAAATATAATTATACAAATATTAATACAAAATGCAAATTACAATATTTCGACACATCGGGTAATCATTACATTCAAGTATATCACATATTGCTTCATATAGATGCCGAATTTCTTGTGCGCAATTATTATCCTTTACAAAATTAATCCCAACTATTCATAATTTACACGTTTTTATAGTGTCATTAAGGTTCTTTATAAGCTGCTGGTGACAATTTAGTTTGTCACCTAGATAGGACATAATTCGGTAGGTCAGCGCCGATATCAGTGGACCTATTCCGTAACTATTCCATATAATGTAACGAAGCATTAAACAAATCGGAACAGTGTTGTACAAAAATCAGTTTTATCGCAAGAGGTGCAACTCAGTTCTAAATGATGTGTATTAATAGAACACACACAAACACACACACACACACACACACACACACACACACACACACACATATATAAAGAACATATAGACCGTGCAGAACCCCCCCCCCCCCCCCGCTCACCTATTTCCCGGAGAAGTTGCTAAGGAAGGTGAAATTACACTAACAATAGAAAAGACTACATAAATAACGAGATAACAGTAAGCGTTCTGCAGAAAACATTACTGTAATCCGTTATTTGTGTATTTGGCGCTGGGGACGGGGAGGGGGGATGCCATCAAACTTTCTTTAAATGTTAATCAACTTATGCAGAAATCGAATGTCGATAAATACTGGAATGCTGTCAAAATACTGGAATGCTGTCAAAATACTGGAATGCTGTCAAAATACTGGAATGCTGTCAAAATACTGGAATGCTGTCAAAATTCATAGTTTCAATTGGTTGTTGTGTGGTTATCTTATTCAAAAGAAACAAACTATCACATGATTACCACTGAACTCTGGTGGAGATCAAATCTTAATTATCCCCATGAAGGAGTTAAGTGTTAACGGGATGAGGAGTGTGCCAAACGTCCTTCACACACACTTACTGCAGTCCTTGACGGAGAAAGAGGAAGGAAGATGGGAAAGGAACGGTAAGGGGAGGAAGAGGATGTGTGTGTGTGTGTGTGTGTGTGTGTGTGTGTGTGTGTGTGTGAGAGAGAGAGAGAGAGAGAGGGAGGGAGGGGAGGGGAGAGAGAGAGAGAGAGAGAGAGAGAGAGAGAGAGAGAGAGAGAGAGAGAGAGCATACGAGGTGAAGGATGTACGGGTAGAGGGAAACATGACATGGAAAGAGGATATCACGAAGTAGACGTGCGGAGATGTAAGCCATGATAAAGGTGAATCAAGAGATACCGTACAGCAAGGTAAACTACAATAGGTAATGAAGGTGCTATTGTTAGAGATGGCTTATACATATACATACAATGGTTTAGCTTGGCTTTCCATGTCATCTATTGTAACGGTTCAAAAGGCGTTTGCCTTTCCACAGTCGGAGTGCAATACAATAAAAACATTGCCCCATAATGGCATCACTGTGGCTGGTATTGGCATAGGGCTAACAGTGCCTCAGTTTAGTCTGTAGATACTTAAGATTAATACGAAATGGCAGAGTCAATAAATGACATGGTAATGTACTGTACATCATAGATACCATTAACTATATAAATGAAATGTATGGTGGTCCAAATGGAGAAAGAAGAGTGTAAAATAAAAACTCAAGTGTGACCATATAAGACAAACACGTTAAACATAGATGAACTTAAACATGCATAATTAGAACCATTAAAAAAAAAAAAAAAAAAAAACACACACATACACACGCATATTCGCTTTACTATTTCAAACCAAACATTATTTTAATCTGAATAACTTTCATTTTTTGTTTTAATTCAAACCAAACATTATTTTAATCTGAATAACTTTCATTTTTTGTTTTAATTCAAACCAAACATTATTTTAATCTGAATAACTTTCAATTATTTTTTGTTTTAATTCAAACCAAACATTATTTTAACCTGAATAACTTTCAATTATTTTTTGTTTTAATTCAAACCAAACATTATTTTAATCTGAATAACTTTCAATTATTTTTTGTTTTAATTCAAACCAAACATTATTTTAATCTGGATAACTTTCAAACATTTGGATTTGTTTTTAATATTTGCAAAATACCAAGCAGAGGTGTTTGTACTTTAAGGGGGGTCACCGATTTTTTGTTTATTTTTCTCTCCTTTTCTCTCTTTCTCGGCCCATTCAACCAACTGTTTTAAGACGTTTATCCCCTTCCAGGTGTCGATTTCTGCCTGGCGAGCGATAGCGAGCCAGCATGGTATGGAGAAATCCGGCTACGCCGGAGACATTTTTCTATCGAAAAATGTACAAATTTAGCTTGCTGTCAAACCAAAAATATATAATATGCTGGCTCGCTACCGCTCGCCAGGAAAATATCGACACCTGGATGGGGGTAAACGTCTTACAACAGTAGGCTGAATGGGGCCAAATGTATACAACCTAGAGAGAGAGGAAACAGAGGAGGTGGGGTCCCTGGATTTGTTATATATATACAGCATTGATAATAGGATTTCCTATTTGTTAGAGAGGAGCAAGTTCGAAAGTACCTGACTATAAAATTGGTCCATAGACTTTAACGGATATTAATACTAGTAGAACACTAGAGTAGTTACAACAAATATTGGGGTAAGGGAGAATGCTAATATATAAACATAGCTAATAGTGGAGCAGATAACTGCAAATTTCAGGAGAATCGTTCATTTCCGGAAACAAGCACCAAATTTGGCACACATACTCCTTGGGGATTGCTCTTTTGATAAAACCCGTTAGCCACCTAAAAATTCAAGATGGCGGCCATTTTTCAAGATGGCCGCCATTGAATATACAGAAATATTGCATTTCGCAATAAAATCGCAAAGACTTGTCCTATTTGAATGATCTTGGTGTCAAATCATACATTTTTCACTATGTAGAATCCGAATTTGGAACCATGGACTTACTCACTAGCTTCCTTGTACCATAATATCAGTCCCGGAATCCTAATATTCTGCTAAATTAGAGGTTCATGTTACGTCTGACTCGGCTAAAATGCATGGTAGTGTATATCGTAGTAGTGTTAGAGGTTTAGTATGTGTAGCATCTTCCTGTACAAGGCTTCCAAACTGGACATGACACGATGCGGTGGGGGGGGGGGGGGGGGGGCGTTGAGAGACTTGCAGCGGAAGGTGTAGAGTAGTAGCTCAACAGGGCGGATGTCAACGCACAGCCAGGGCACACTGGTGGCACCACTGCTGTGAAACTCAGCATGGGGTTCAGTATCAGCTGAATAATTAGTTTAGTGTAGCTAAATAATTAGTTTAGTGTCCCAAATGCTGTCTAATAAGCCCCGCATTAGTTAGCTACTGTAGATTACATGTAGTTTAACATAGATGTTTAGTTAGATAGCCACGCCTGAATTGACAGGGTGTGCCAGCGCGGGAGAGCCGAGCCAAGGGTAACGGAGCTTTACATTGCTTTGCATGTAGTTACCTGGATGGTGTACAGATCGCACGGGACTTAAATGATACTGGATGAACAATCGGGCTAGGTGTAGGTCATATATTTTTATTCCCGAACCTGGCTCAGGAGTTCCAGAGTGAAAACTTTGTTGTACACAAATCGAGCCGACAGTTCTCAGCAATGGCTATTGACCAACGCTGTCATCAAGGCAGACGGGGGTGTGACCGGCGTGACTGAAGACCCATCAGCACTGAGAAGATGGATGATAGCTGGTCCTCAAGTCAGCCACTTGGTTGCACAGTATGAGGCAGCATGTGGGACCAAAGAGGGTACTGAACACACCAGCCACCATGAGGAGACAGAACGAGCACAAAGAGTGTTCCTTGAGAAAGTAGAAAAGCTTTCACAAGCCATGACAGATATGTGCAATCCTTTCCAGGAGGAGAGTCGGGACCTGCTTTCGCTTGATACAAAGGATATTGCTCACCACACTGCCGCCGAGCTGATTGGCACACACCTTGAGAAAGGCAAGGTCCGTTTCCAGGAGTTTATGAAGGGACTGGAAGGGGAAGAAGAATCCACCTTCTATGAACCAATCAAGACGAACAGGGTTGACTTTTTCCGACAGGTACCAGCCTCTGTTGACTCTTCAAAGCAAAAAGTGCTGAAGGAAGACTGTCAACTGTTCTCCAAGCTGTTCATATCATGCCAGAGCAGAGAGTGTGACTTGAAGGAGTTCTTCCGTCATGAGAACCAGTCACATCCTGCTGCCCTCAGTGATGGTGGAAAGCTCCACACCTGTCAGAAATCCCACCTCACTACCATTCTTCAGAGCCAAGTTACAACCCCTGAGGCAGAGCCAGACGCCGAGACCATCATCATTGATGGTGCAGCGTTGGTGAACAGTCTGCCCCCACGGAGTTCAAAGACGTTCGAAGAGTACGCAATGCTTGATGTCCTTCCTAGAATACAAGCATACTCTACCAAGTACAAGAGAACAGACATTGTGTTTGATGTCTACCGGCCATCTAGTCTGAAAGCTGAAACTAGATCAAAGCGAGGACGCAAGGTGAGACGCAGGGTGACAGGGAAGGACAAATTCCCTCAAACTGGCGAAACTTCTTGAGAGAAAATGACAACAAAGCCGAGCTGTTCAACTTTCTGGCTGATAAGATTGCACGTGTGGCCACACCAAATGTGGTCATTGTGACCAAGGAAGAAGATGCTGTCAGCAACCGCACTATCAATCTGGCTGGGGTGGCACCGTGCAGTCATGAAGAAGCTGACACGCGGATCTTTGTGCATGCCAGGCATGCAACAGAAGCAGGCAGTAGAGTCATCATGGTCAAAGCCAGCGACACAGATGTTGTCGTCATCTGTCGTCATCGCAGTCAGTGTTCTGCAGGCACTTCAGGAGCTAGGTCTGCAGCAGTTGTGGGTTGCCTTTGGCCAAGGACAGAACCTGAGGTGGGTTCCTGTACATGACTTGTGTTGCACTCTTGCAGAAAAGAGCAAAGGGATGCTCTTCTTCCATGCCTTCACTGGCTGCGATGTCGTTTCAGCATTCCGTGGCAAAGGGAAGAAGGCTGCTTGGCAAACCTGGGATGTTTGTGATGAGGCTTCCGGTGTCTTCAGCAAACTCAGCCAGTACCCACCGGTAGTTGATGATGAAGACCTGGAGACCTTGGAGAAGTTCGTGGTCATGATGTACGACAGATCCAGCACAGCTGAAGGTGTCGATGATGTGAGGTTGGACATGTTTGCTCGGAAGCAGAGGCCGTACGAAGCCATTTCCTCCAACCCGAGCAGCACTGAAGTAGTATGTGAAGCGTGCTGCCTACCAGGCGGGCTGCATCTGGAGTCAGTCAACAGTACGTCAACCAGAAACGCAGACTCCTGCCAACTGGGGCTGGACCAAGAAAGGAGATCTGTGGCAGATCGTTTGGACAGAGCTCCCACCCATTGCATTGAGTTGCCAGCAGCTGACCAAGTGTGGATGCAAGTCGGAATGCTGCGGTCGATGCAAATGCTACTGTTTTGGTCTGACCTGCACGGCACTGTGCAGCTGCAGATGCGAGGTTTAGAAGCGTTGTAGTATACTCATCCAGGCAGCAAGACAATAAGTGACAAACAAGTATAGGCCTATTGCCTACATGTACATCCAATCATATATCGGACTGATGGTGCCTTTTTATGGGCACTTTTTACCCTAATTATGATTCCGGGACTGATATTATGGTACAAGGAAGCTAGTGAGTAAGTCCATGGTTCCAAATTCGGATTCTACATAGTGAAAAATGTATGACTTGACACCAAGATCATTCAAATAGGACAAGTCTTTGCGATTTTATTGCGAAATGCAATATTTCTGTATATTCAATGGCGGCCATCTTGAAAAATGGCCGCCATCTTGAATTTTTAGGTGGCTAACGAGTTTTATCAAAAGAGCAATCCCCAAGGAGTATGTGTGCCAATTTTGGTGCTTGTTTCCAGAAATGAACGATTATTCCAGTTATCTGCCCCACTATAAGGCGAGATTCGCATGGTGAAGACTTAAATGGATATTTACAATAATAAACTGTTCACAAATAATGAGAAGATAAAAAATAATGCAAACACTTACAAATTGATAAAGTAAGATTAGCATGATATAATTTAAATGGAAGGATGTTTGACTATGATGAGGAGAATGAGAACGATGCCAAAAAAAAAAAAAAAATAGCTTTAAATTATACAAACCTAAGAATAAATTTAAAAAACTAGTGTGTTCAAATAGGGTTGGACCATACATTATAAATGTGCATGCTATAGAATATGGAAATATGCAAGACTGCAAAGTGTGTTAGACTTAGAATATGATGGGCCAAAATGAAACTATGCAAAATGAAACAATGATTAGGTGAGATATAAATAATGGACACTTGAATGGAAATATGTTTGACTACAGTGAGTTCAATTATTGTGGGTTAATGAAAAACATTGCAAAATAAAAAAAATAAGTTGATATTTGAATGAGAATGTACAAAACTGTGGAGTGTGATCAGATATGGTGGTGCAAATGAAACAAATAAACTAGCACACCTAAATTAAGATTAACATGATATAAACTTAAATGGAAAGATGAAAGACTGGATTGCTTAGACAAAAACAGGCCAGATAGAGAAAAGAAGAACTAGGTGAAAAATACATCCCATCGAGAATAATAAGTGTCTACATTACTCACTGGCTGTCATCTATTTGACTTATACCGCACAAAAACATACACACTTTATATATATATATATATATATATATATATATATATATATATATATATATATATATATATATATGAATGTTCCATACTGACAGGTAGATGGATAGGGTGGAGGAGAAAAACACAGGGAAGAGCTATGAATCCTTTATTCTCTAACGTTTCGGGTATGTTGTGTACCCATCTTCAGAGAGACGTGTATCAGTCTCTCTGAAGATGGGTACACAACATAACCCGAAACGTTAGAGAATAAAGGATTCATAGCTCTTCCCTGTGTTTTTCTCCTCCACCCTATCCATATATATATATATATATATATATATATATATATATATATATATATATATATATATATATATATATATATATATTTACATTTACACATTTACACTAATATACTGTATATAACTAGGGTTTTGGACAATTAGACTACAGGTAGCGCCAACGAACTTAACAATAATCTTGACCCCTTAACTTTTTATAACTCGAAATGAATGAAAGCAATCGGGCTGACGTTTCTATCATTTGGGAAGAGTCCACCAGGAAATAAGAGTGGATATTTACAGCCAGTTTACTCAAGACCCTTTTGAGTTACTTCTACAGTGAGGTCAAGGATCAAGATTGTTGTCAAGTTTGTTGGCATTACCTATAGTATTTTATGGTAGGTTAGGCCATAACACAGTGGCTAGCGTGGTGGACCTCAGAGCGAGTCTACGCCAAACGTCAGGATTATTATTATTTTCTTTTTCCCCCCAAGGTGATTTGATCGTTCTTACTGTTTTACAAATAACCTGGCTACACCGACACGTCAAGAAAATACCTCCTATATCGTTACCAATTCATAGCATAGAAGATGCCCCACCATATTCATAGCATAGAAGATGCCCCACCATATTCATAGCATAGAAGATGCCCCACCATATTCATAGCATAGAAGATGCCCCACCATATTCATAGCATAGAAGATGCCCCACCATATTCATAGCATAGAAGATGCCCCACCATATTCATAGCATAGAAGATGCCCCACCATATTCATAGCATAGAAGATGCCCCACCATATTCGAAAATGTTGTGAACGACCGTATAGCTGCTCTATCCAAAATCAAGTGACGTGTATCAAGAAGGTGTCGTCATCGAGTGTTTCAGAAAGGAAGCAACCAACACATAGAAGCTCCACGGTGATCATCTAATGCGACACATATCAAACACTCAAAATCTCGAAGCTTCAATCAATTATCTCGGGGCCTCGCAAGAGTTACAGGCTACTGAACAGCCTTCAGTCACAAGGTTGAAACATAAAAAATAAGTTTCTTTTATCTCTGGGTTGACTTGTTGCCATTTGTACCAACTACCTCATCCCACCAAGGGAAACACTTATGGAACTGCAGGGGAAAAAAACCCGGTGTGAAATGAAGGTCGATCACGAAGGGAACAAAAAACTGGTGTCTTCCCTTTGACTCCGACCTGACGTCAGCAATTCCCGTGACATCATGGTCAAATATTTATTTCACGAAGCACAGTTGTAGAAAACGGTATTGCTAAGTTTGCTTTGTTTATTATTATTCGTGCATAGCCCATAACAAAAACAAATCAGACAAGTACTATTTTACCCAAAATATTATGATGGATACTGTAATTCTTACATATAGGCCTAGACGTGTCTTTAATATAAAATATTTCACAGAGTTTGAATAAAGCAAATAACACTAGGTATTCGCAATATAAAAGCTCTGATAATAACAGAAAGAAATATATATTGAATGAAAACTAGTACTGTATACCTGTATAGTAAGACATGGGACGAATGAAAACTAGTACTGTATACCTGTATAGTAAGACATGGGACGAATGAAGTAAACTTGTAGATGGAGGTATAAATCAATACTACAATTTCATCAAAATAAATGGTGTATATTGTAAAAAATGTAATGGGTATATAGACGGTATGAAAAGGCTAGATCAAAATGTAATGGGTATATAGACGGTATGAAAAGGATAGATCAAAATGTAATGGGTATATAGACGGTATGAAAAGGCTAGATCAAAATGTAATGGGTATATAGACGGTATGAAAAGGCTAGATCAAAATGTAATGGGTATATAGACGGTATGAAAAGGATAGATCAAAATGTAATGGGTATATAGACGGTATGAAAAGGCTAGATCAAAATGTAATGGGTATATAGACGGTATGAAAAGGCTAGATCAAAATGTAATGGGTATATAGACGGTATGAAAAGGCTAGATCAAAATGTAATGGGTATATAGACGGTATGAAAAGGCTAGATCAAAATGTAATGGGTATATAGACGGTATGAAAAGGCTAGATCAAAATCGTTGGGCATAATGATGGTGATTTACATACCTACCCTTGTATATAAAAGATGGGCTTATTGATACCAATACACCTTTATAAGGTTATATTTTTCAGAACATTTTAATCACCCGTGTAATACCCATATATCTTACAGTGGACATATGACTACAAATAATAGGCTACGGATTAAAGTAGTAAAATAATGCAACAGTGAAGATGGACATTGTGGAATGAGGAAATGAAGTCAGAATACATAAACTACCGAATGAAGGTAGTGAAGCAAGAATGACACAGAAAGGGGCTAACACTGATGAAGTCTGGTTCTGACCTTTCAATGGCTACTTAAATTCACATCAATTTCACATGAGGGCCAACAATAGTCAGTGTGTGTGTGTGTGTGTGTGTGTGTGTGTGTGTACTCACCTAATTGTAGTATACAGGATTTGAGCCTAAGCTCGTGTTGTCCTGTCTCTCTCTCTCTACATGTGTGTGTGTGTGTGTGTGTGTCTGTGTGTGTGTGTGTGTGTGTGATGTGCGTAAAGCTTTTCATGATAATACACACACACAAATATAATACACCCACAAAATGTACATTAGTGTATGTTTGGATGATTGCAATTGTTCTCATAATCATATCTGTTGCAATTGTGGTCAATCTTGACCTTGATCCTTTGTTTATGGTGGCTGTCGTTTCAACATTATTTTTGTTTGAATTATTACACTGATTGTTTCCCTTGTTTTGGCCTGACTTTTTTTTTTTTTTTTTTTTTTTTTTTTTTTTTTTTAAACGTTGGTGGTAATGATAATATTTTAGTAATAGTTGTAAGATTAGCATAGTAGTAATAATAATAGTAGTAATAGTAGTCTATCTTTCTCGTTGCTCAGATCAGCACTACTATGCCTGCGGGGAACAAGACTGTCTGCACCACAACCAGCGACGGTGGCAGAAGTGGACTACGAGGCAGCAGTGGCAGAGGGTCGCATAGGAAGGAGACTGGATTGAAGTTGCATGCTGTTGAATAGTAATATCTGATGCTTGTAAAATAAAATGTATGAACAATTAACAAAAAAAAAAAAAAAAAAAAAAAAAAAGTAGTAGTACTGTGGTAGTAATACAATAGTAAGTACTAAGAGAGAGTAGCAGTACTAGTAGAAGCAGCAGTAGTAGTATTAGTAGCAGTAGTTGTAGTAAGATATATCATGCGAGTTAAGGAGAGGCAGACCGTTTTTCTGGACCTCCTTCTCCCTAATGTTTAGCCCCCCCACTAGTTTTAAGATTATAAGACGTTCGGCCCATTAGTTTGGCGATTATAACACCTTTCGCCCCATTTCGTTGTCAATTTTAAGACCTTTCGTGCCATTTAAGTGTCTATTATTTCCTGGCGAGCGACAGCGAGCCTGCAATTTTAAGAGGAACCGGCCTTCGACCGGGACATTTTTCTACCGAAAAATGTACAAATTTATCTAGGGGGTGTGTTTCTAAGTTTGATGGAGGTCTAGGGAGGAAACTAAAAAAATATATTAATCAATGAATTAATAGACCAAACAAACCGTCAGTCTCCCCTTAAGTCCATTTCCCCACCACTGGCCCCTTGCTCCGGCAGAGTTTAATTAATAACACCAAATGTCATGTTATATTAATAGTAATCCAAACAGGATATCTGAGTTGGATTTTCACCTGATTTCATCATATTGATTGTGATATTAAACAGATCATACTGAAAATACATCATGATCATTTCCATAATACTTATAATTGTGCATTTATGTATCACCTGTTTGTATTTTGATATGAGGGTGATTTATTTTCAACAGAAATTATGACTCCATTACAAACAAAATATTCTCAATCCCAATATTTTTAAAGAATATTTAAAATGGTAATATTATACGTACCTAAACTATTTCAGTTTCATATTGAAGAATAGACAAGTGTATCTACGTGATAGCATCAAAATTAAATGCCGAATTATGTAATTAAGCCTTGACTATACCCTCAAAAGAAAAATACCTTGGGGGCACATTTTTAGTAAGTTATTATCGGGTATGGGTAGACTCGAGTGCCTTTTACACAGCAGCTACGACATGCCTTTAGAAAGGTTTTGTAGGGGCACTGCGACCTGCCTCCTTCAGGAAGCAGGATTTTCAACCACATACAAAAACCGCGAAAACAGGCTAAGGCGACTGCAACTTGGATCAGGAATAGACCAACATGGCAACTTTCGATACCAAACATCATAATACACTTGCACCTCACACACACACACTCACAAATGCACACCTATATTATCATGGAGGCGGTGACAGGGCTCTGGGACCATCCTTCAACCCCAGTTATATGCCATACTGTATACGTATACGATACATGTAAGGGGGAGCGAGTGGAAGAGCCCTAGAATGAGCGTAACGCTTCCAAGCACCGATCGATAGCAAGAGGAGGAAGGGAGGAAATATTCCACTCTCCCTCCCATCACTCACTCACTCCTGACTCGCTTATACCTTACATTATGGCTTTACGTACTTCAGAGAACTGCTGATAAATTCCGACTATGAAAAGATTGCCTCTCCCCCTGAAGGGAAAGGTGTATGCCTCATGTGTTAGAAGTGCAATGATGTATGCCTCAGAAAAATGGGCCATTAAAGTAGAGGATGTCAACAGAATGGAACGTAATGAGATGAGAATGGTGAGATGGATGTGTTGGGCCAAACTGCAGGATAGAATAACTAATGATGAGCTGAGGAGACGCTTAGGTATAAAGAGTATTAACGAGGAGATGCGTACAAGTAGACTGGGATGGTATGGGCATGTGGAGAGAATGGATGAACAAAATTGGGTGAAAAGATGCAGGTCTGTGATTGTGGAGGGAGCTGCACCAAGGGGTGGACCGAGGAAGACCTGGGAATCGGACTATATGTGCCGATCTTGAATTAAATAACTTGACAAGTGAAGCAGCCCTTAACAGGATTGCCTGGAACGCCACCATTAGGACAAGAGACTGAAACTGCACGTATGTGTGGAGCACTCAGTCTTAAAATGTTATGTATGTATGTATGTATGTACCTAATTTCTTCACATAAGCCTTGTGGTGCAATAATATTGCTTTATAAGGGAGATATGAAGAATGTTACATAATTCCTCCCCTCCCTCCTCCCGCAGGCAAGCCAGATGACAGGGGTGTGCGGGTTTCCCTATTCTTGCCAACCTTGCAACTCGAGACCATGATCACAACACACCCACATCATTTGTGTGCAAAAAAACATTCGCAGTGGGCTGTGTGAGTGTGATACCAACACGCTGATATATAGTACATTATGTTTTGTGAAGGTCGACTTTTCGTCAATTTTTTCGCACCATGGCGGGCTATTCAAATCAAGATCTCGCAGCTGCAAGGCTATACAGAGTGGCAACATATGGGGTCCCGGGAGTTAGAAACAATATGGTGCCCAGGGAGTTAAGTGCCCTGATAGTTAAAAGTTCATGGATTGCGAAATAAAAAGATGCATAAATAGAATACTGTACTGTTATTTAAGCTGAAAATTAAGTGCAAAACTAATGGTAGGCAATGGGGTAAGATGTGAGGCAGAAACAATATGGCATTCATAAGTCCAGTTGACAGTGCCCTCTTACAGAGATACCCTAGGTAGGCTACCCATCTGTACGCAGTGTTACAATTAGTATGTGATATTGATAAAATACTACCACCAAAAAGTAGTAATTAGCTATTAAAATGTATTATCAAATTATACAACACTTAGGTTAAGGGGAGGTATTTAGTTTGTTCCCTAGACCTCCATCAAGCTTAAAATTACACCCCCTTGAGTCCCTTTCAAGATAAATTTGTAAATTTTTCGGTAGAAAAATTTCCCGGCTAAAGGCCGGTTCCTCTTAAATTACAAGCTCGCTATCGCTCGCCAGGATAAAATCGACACCTGAATTGCACGAAAGGTCTTAATATGGGGTGAAAGTTCTTAAAATCGCTAAACTAATGGGGCAACCGTTTTATAATATCAAAAGCAATGGGGCTAAACATGAGGGAGAAAGGGATCAAGAAAAAAAATCCTCAAGTGGAGATCTCCCCTTAAGATATATTTGGGCTCGAACTTTAATTTCTTATAGGCTAGGTAGTTTTGTATTAACCTTTTATATGGCAAGGGACCAAATTTGATTATGTGAGGAATCAACAAAACTTGAACAAATGAGCGCGGGAATTTGCACTATCTTCAAAACACTCACGCCCTACAAAGGGTTAAAGATTTGGGATACTACTTGGAACACTGCGTACGTATTGACTATTGTACTCTCTGTCATAAAACAAAAATGTTGATGTAAATGTTGATGCTAAATATGATACCGGTACTCATTACTTACATTACTAACTTATTGTACATGCAATTATATATTTACCTCCATTTGACTGTTTTTTAAATCAACGTATTCTTCACATATTACTTTAAATAGCAAAAACATATATGGGTTGATTACAATTAATATTATTTACCGATATTTATCTATTTATTTTATTTTTTATTTATTTATTGTGTTTGTAAATACTAAAAAATAAAAAAGTATGTTTGAAATACTGGCCTTCAATATGACAAACCCGATAACATCAAATACTGGCCTTCAATATGACAAACACGATAACATCAAATACTGGCCTTCAATATGACAAACACGATAACATCAAATACTGGCCTTCAATATGACAAACCCGATAACATCAAATACTGGCCTTCAATATGACAAACACGATAACATCAAATACTGGCCTTCAATATGACAAACCCGATAACATCAAATACTGGCCTTCAATATGACAAGCCCGATAACATCAAATACTGGCCTTCAATATGACAAACCCGATAACATCAAATACTGGCCTTCAATATGACAAACACGATAACATCAAATACTGGCCTTCAATATGACAAACCCGATAACATCAAATACTGGCCTTCAATATGAAAAACTCGATAACATCAAATACTGGCCTTCAATATGACAAACCCGATATCATCAAATACTGGCCTTCAATATGACAAACCCGATAACATCAAATACTGGCCTTCAATATGACAAACCCGATAACATAAAATACTGGACGGGTGCCCAACCCCGAAAAGGGTTGAAATAGGGGAGCTATCCCCCCGCCAAAGGCGGCTTTCTAGGGCCTTTCCTAGCTGATGCTGAGAGGATTGGGTTCTAGTCATGTGGTGATGGGCTGGTCTATCAGAGTGAGAACTGAGCAATCTCTGCCATACCCATAGCTTACTCTGACTGTTCCTTTTACTTATATATTTTCTAGATCTCAAGTGACGGCGTCTCTAACGTGGATTGACCTCCCAATCTACCAAGGTTGGAAGCCAAAGCGTCACATTTTTCCCTTTCCCCTCAACTTTCTCTTCATAATTGCTGAGGGGCACAGGGCCCTGGGTGGGGCTTTGGTTTCCCGGGCGTTTCCGCACCCTCCTCAAGCTCCCCGCCATGGAGTGGCTTCGGTCACCCAGGCTTTATTGTGGTCGGCGGGGAGGGTTCTGTGGGGGCGCTCGGTTATGGCCTTGGCCTTGCTCGGTCAGGCAGCTTGGGGAACAACAACAACAACAACAACAACAACAACAACAACATCAAATACTGGCCTTCAATATGACAAACCCGATAACATCAAATCTTTCGTAAAAGAACCTAAGTGCAACTGAAATAATAACATAAGGAGGAAGATCACAGTCACTCACGCAATCATACCTAATTACACACACAAGCACATCCCCCTCTGTCTCTCACTGTCTGTCTTTTAACACACACACACACACACACACACACACACACACACACACACACACACACACACACACACACACACACAAAATGGGTATGCAATTACTTTATAAAAAAACACATTAAGGTACCGCTTAAGGGAGCCCACCTCGCTTTTTTTCTCTGCCTCTCCCTCTCTCTTTGGCTTGTATCCATTCGGCCCTATTCAGCCTACTGTTTTAAGACGTTTACCCCCATCCAGGTGTCGATATTTTTCTGGCGAGCGGTAGCGAGCCAGCATATATATTTTTTTTGTTTTAACAGCAAGCTAAATTTGTAAATTTTTCGACAGAAAAATGTCTCCGGCGAACCCGGATTTCTCCATACAATGCTGGCTCGCGAAAAAAATCGACACCTGAATCGGGATAAACGTCTGAAAACAGTTGGCTGAATGGGGCCGAATGGATACAAGCCAAGGAAAGAGAGAAAAGGAGAGCAAGATAAAAAAAAAAAAAAAAAAAAAAAAAAAAAAAAACGGTGACCCCCCTTTTAAGGCTAGTTTCTAATAACGGTACCAGTGCAAAATATCTCGGTCGGAAATGTTACCGGGAAAATGTTGGCCATAAATATTTGACGATAATAGCACTTTTGTGATGTGTCTCATGGAATGGATCAATATAATTATACAGTATGTTAAGGGGCGATGGGTCGCTTTTATGGACCATTTTCTCCCTCATGTTTAGCCCCATTAGTTTTCAGATGTTAAGGTGTTTGCCCCATTAGTTAGTCGATTTTAAGACCTTTCGCCCCATTTCTACGTCAATATTTAGACCTTTCGTGCGATTTAGGTGTCGATTTTTTCCCTGGCGAACGGTAGTGAGCATGTAATGTTGGAAGAACCGGCCTTCGGCCGGGACGTACAAATTAATCTAGAAGGGGGATCTAATGGGTGTTTTTTTTTTAAATGTGCTGGAGGTCTAGGGAGGAAACTAGAAAAATAATGAATACATGCAAAAATCGCCCAAACAGTGAACCATCCCCCCTTAAATAAAACCAAACACTGGATCGGAGGTGAATAGACATGTATTTTGGTGTGTGGCATAATGTAGACCACACTCTACCAACATTATGACTATGACAAGGGTATTAAAGTGTTCATAATAATAATAAACACATTTAAGGGGGCTCCCGATGGTTCACTTTTAAGGGGGCTCCCGATGGTTCACTTTTAAGGGGGCTCCCGATGGTTCACTTTTTGGGCGATTTTTGCATGTATTCATTATTTTTCTAGTTTCCTCCCTAGACGTCCATCAAATTAAAACACAAATTCATTAGATCCCCCTTCTAGATTAATTTGTACATTTTTCGGTAGAAAAATGTTCTGGCCGAAGGCCGGTTCTTCCAACATTACAGGCTCACTTTCGTTCGCCAGGGAAAAAATCGACACCTAAATAGCACGAAAGGTCTAAATATTGACGAAGAAATGGGGCGAAAGGTCTTAAAATCGACTAACTAATGGGGCAAACATCTTAACATCTGAAAACTAATGGGGCTAAACATGAGGGAGAAAGTGGTCCAGAAAACCGGCCCATCCCCCCTTAAATTAAGATGGGTTTACCCCCTTAAGAGTTGTAGATGGGTGGAATGGACTACCAAGTGCTATAGTGGGATGGGTGGAATGGACTACCAAGTGCTATAGTGGGATGGGTGGAATGGACTACCAAGTGCTATAGTGGGATCTAAAACGGTAGGGAACTTTAACACCTTACGAGCGGCCTAGGCGGTAATTTATATGTACCGCCCAGCGGGGTGTTTTTACCCTAAATAGGGTTGTTTACGTGATCATTTTCATGCCTAAATAAGACCCACTGCGTAAAACAAGTACCTATCCCTGAAAGGGCATAAACAGAGCTTTCCAATGACACCCCAACCATCCTTGTACGACCACTGGTTTTCTTTCAACGATCGCGCAACACGAGTGCAAAAACCATGTAACTAGGTACTTTCCCTACATAATTCCCTGTGTAGCGAGTGTGAGGGGGGATGGAAGGGTGGTTTTCACTTCAGTTGGCCCACCGCGGTGGTGGGCGGCGGTCATAGCCTTATTACGCTCCTCACACCGCTCAGCTCTCTCTCTCTGCAACATTACGTGCTGAAAATGGCACACGACATAAGTTGTGAACCGCCACTTAGTCCAAATTTATTTCACACGACATAAGTTGCGCGCCGCCAAAGAAGGGTTAAGATAAAATTGGATAAGCATATGGACGAGAAGGGTTGGGTGTGAAGGGGGATCAGCCGGGTTGGGCCAATCAGCGCTCTGCAGACCCCCATAATCCTGCGTTAATCTCTAACCGTTTTGGTAAGATGATCCTCAGGGTATTAGAGTGTTGAGCCTATAATTGGGCTTTGTAATTGAATTGGGGTTGTGTGGGACAGGGATCTGCCTTGCTTAGGCCAATCGGCTTTCTGCAGACTCCCATTTTCTTATGTTATTATGTTCTTAAATGGGTAATTATTATGGACACTCTACTTACCCCTTTCACACCCATATATTTAATAATATGTAAGTACAGCTGCCAAACTGTTAAACTGGTACACATTAGTTAACACATGGTTAGTTATATTAGATCACCATAGCAGGCTAAACCCCTGCTGTACCGGCGACGTTTCGTTATTACATTCTAGCTAAATTTAGACGTTTTTGTGCAGTTTAAGAAATATCTGTGGTAGTAAAAATGGTTAAGTGAGATGGTTGGATGCCTGTTAGTTGCTGGAGGTCCTTTATAAACTGAATAAAATGGTTAAGTGAGATGGTTGGATGCCTGTTAGTTGCTGGAGGTCCTTTATAAACTGAATAAAATGGTTAAGTAAGATGGTTGGATGCCTGTTAGTTACTGGACGTCCTGTATAACTTAATATGGTTAAGTAAGATGGTTGGATGCCTGTTAGTTACTGGACGTCCTGTATAACTTAATATGGTTAAGTGAGATGGTTGGATGCCTGTTAGTTGCTGGAGGTCCTTTATAAACTGAATAAAATCGTCTAATAGTAGCCAGAATAAAATGTAAAGGACGGCACCGGTAATGAAGGGGTAAAGCATGATGTTATTGTGAATTAATGATCTTACTCAATTAATGATCTTACTCAATTAATGATCTTACTCAATTAATGATCTTACTCAATTAATGATCTTACTCAATTAATGATCTTACTCAATTAATGATCTTACTCAATTAATGATCTTACTTAATTAATGATCTTACTCAATTAATGATCTTACTCAATTAATGATCTTACTCAATTAATGATCTTACTCAATTAATGATCTTACTCAATTAATGATCTTACTCAATTCTCACATCATTATTATTACGGTACTAATAGAAAATGGTATTACTAATCACGTTATTACTGTAAAGGATAAACTCCTAAGTTCAACAATGAGTGAACCACGTTACCCTTCCAAGCGCGTGTCCCACTTTCAAGTCTTGGCAACTGGACGTTAATGGAGATTGTGCTGGGTGAAAGTCATACAACCTTTACTAGATCAACCCACCATAACTCTTAATTCATCAAGTATTAGCAGGCATACATATATATATTTATGGCATTATAATGTGTCTGTCTGTCTGTCTGTCTGTCTGTGTGTGTGTGTGTGTGTGTGTGTGTGTGTGTGTGTGATTCTTACGTAGCCAAAAAAATTCATGAAAAAAGTATATTACCGCATCAGCACCGTACATAAACACATTACTAATAGCATAGGTATGAATAATATTGTTGATCAGTCACGAAGTATCATAAGACAATGGATAAATTAGAAGGCTAGTGGATAGCATACTCTCCAACCATGCATCCATTCAACAAAAAGTAGCA
>CM064487.1:137839537-137880411 GCA_032716605.1 Paralithodes platypus
GAATTTAAGAGTTCTATGGCTTCATTACGTTTGTTGTTGAGGGATTGCTGGCTGGGGCGTTCTGAAAAACTAATGGAGTAGTGTAAGGTTGAGTCGTCTGCGTATGAATGGATGGGAATTAAGGTACAGTTAAGGAGATAATTTATAAAAATTATAAAGAGAATAGAAGATAGGACAGAGCCCTGAGGAACACCGGAGTTTATAGGGTGAGGAAGTGAACAATGGCAGTCCACAACCGCGGCTATGGAACGGCCGGAATGGAAATTAGAGACAAAGGCACAGATGGAGGGATAGAAACCGAAAGAGGGTAGTTTAGAAATTAAAGATTTATGCCAGACTCTATCGAAGGCTTTCGATATGTCTAGTGCATATATATATATATATATATATATATATATATATATATATATATATATATATATATATACATACAGTCTCTCTCTCTCTCTCTCTCTCTCTCTCTCTCTCTCTCTCTCTCTCTCTCTCTCTCAACCTGCGAAGGAATTAAATGCTAATCTGTCAAGAACCACGCATTTGGATAAAGCTCCACCAACACGACCCAAATTCAAAACCGCCAGGGATAACGACCGAGGACCGATGACAGCCATAAATGTAAATGTAGATCCGACCAGAACCAAAAAAATTGATTAAAGAACGTTCTGTGAGTTCTAAAACCGCAACTTTAAAGGTTTTCTATGCAAACGTTCGTAGCATACGCAATAAATTTTCAGATTTAGAGGAACTAGTGTTTACTGAAAATTATGATGTGATTGGTATAACAGAATCTTGGCTCAATACAGTAGATAGAGACTTTTTAGCAGAGTATTCACTTCCCGGTTAAGTAATGTTTGAGAAAAGCCGAATAAATAAAAATGGAGGTGGCATTTTATTTTATATCAAAGAAAGTCTTAACCCGACCCTCTTGTCAAAACCTCAAATTGTGAACGTCGACACATCTTTTGTGCTAATAAAGAATAATAAAGGTACAAAAATAATACTTGCATTAATATACAGACCTCCAGCTCAATCAGTGCAAACTGACCGAGAAATTTATGAACAAATTGCAGATGTAAGTAACTCACAAGATACCGTATTTTTTGGCGACTTTAATTTACCTGTGACCAAGTGGTACGATACTCTTACTTCACACTCCGGACATGACTTGTATACGAACTTGCAAGAGAGTTCGCTTTATCAATTTGTTCGAACACCGACCCGTGGTAATAACGTTCTTGACATTGTACTTGCAACAAAAGAAGAATTAATAGAGAATTTGAATGTTGGTGATGAATTCAGTAACAGCGACTATCGTACGATAACTTTCACTTTAAACTTTACTAGTAACGAACCAAATAGTAGCATCGAAAAAGTCCCTAATTTCAAGAAAGCAAACTTTCATAAACTTAGAGCTATGTTTAAAGAAACTGACTGGAGCTTTTTAATTAACAATAACGACATAAAAACATCTTGGAAGTTATTCGAAACCACTTACCTAAAAGCAGTGCAAGACTGCATACCATCGAAAATACGGCGTCCAGGCCATAATAATAAGCCCAAATGGTGGAATAAAGATATTTCAAATTGCCTGCTTGCTAAAAAATTTGCGAATGATAGATTAAAATCCTCACAAAATGACGAAGAACGGGTGAAATTTGTAAGCTACGACGCAAAGCCAAAAAGTTAATTAAGCAAAGTAAAAAGACCCTAGAGTTACATATTGCGAATCAAAGTAAAACAAACCCAAAAGAATTCTATAGTTATATCAGAAAGAAAAAAGTAGTTACTTCAACTGATGGACCGTTAGTCGATGAAAATGGAGAATACACCAAAGACGAAGTACAAATGAGTAATGCCCTCAATACCTTCTTTGCATCAGTTTTTACAACAGAAGACCTCAGTGATATCCCTACACCATCGCCGATTCAGATTGATAATTCAGATGTTCTAAGCAATATCACCGTTACAGAGAGAGAAGTATTGAATTGTTTAGATAAACTCAAGGTAAATAAAACGCCTGGACCTGATACAATCTCGCCTAGAGTTCTAAAGGAAGCTAAGGATGAGCTCTCCAAACCACTGACATTACTATTCAATAAATCCTTGCAGTCTGGAACTATGCCTGATCAGTGGAAGATAGACAACGTAACACCGATATTAAAAAAAGGCAGCAAATCCCTACCCAGTAACTATCGTCCAATTAGCTTAACCTCAGTTGTATGTAAAATGCTAGAAACGGTCATAAGAGACAGACTCGTAAATCACTTAGAGGAAATAACGTACTTAAAGATACTCAACACGGCTTTCGTAAAAAACGTTCCTGTTTAACAAACCTCTTAGACTTCTTCCACGATATCCTCAACCTCTACGATGAGAGTAAAGCTGTAGATATTATATACCTTGATTTTCAAAAGGCCTTTGACAAAGTTCCCCACAAACGTTTACTGCTAAAACTAAAAGCGCATGGAATACAAGACGGTGTGTTGAAATGGATAGAAAATTGGCTCAGCAACAGAAAGCAAAGAGTAGTCATAAACGGTAAGGCATCTAAATGGACCAATGTAAGTAGCGGGGTACCCCAGGGATCGGTACTAGGACCAATTCTCTTTCTAATTTACATCAACTACATAGATGAGGGTCTCACCTGTACAATCTCAAAATTTGCTGACGATACAAAAATTGCAAATAGCATACTCTCAAAAGATCAAGTTGACGATATGCAACACAATCTAGATAAATTGTCACATTGGGCCCAAATTTGGCAAATGAGTTTCAATGCGGATAAATGTAAAGTACTACATATCGGATACCTAAATGAGAAAGCAAACTATTCGATGAATGGCACTCAGCTTAAGAATGTAAACAGAGAAACCGATCTGGGAGTAACAATATCGAGTAACCTAAAACCGAGTCAACAATGTTCAGAAGTTGTTAAGAAGGCAAACAAAATAATTGGCTTTATAGGCAGGTCATTTGAGCATAAATCCAAAGACGTTATCCTAACCCTTTACAATTCCTTAGTCCGCCCTCTTCTGGAATACTGCGTTCAATGCTGGTGCCCTTATTACCAAAAAGACATAAACAAGCTAGAACGAGTTCAACGTAGAGTTACCAAAATGATACCTAGCCTAAAGAACAAACCATACGAAGAGCGTCTTAGAGAATTAAATCTATTTCCTTTAACCCAGCGCAGATTAAGAGGTGACTTAATTCAAGTGTTCAAAATCATCAAAGGCATCGACAATATGAACTGTAGTAAGTACTTCACTATCGACCAATCTAATTACACGCGGGGAAACGGTTGCAAAATTATTGGTAAATCTTTTAACTCACACGAATCTAAGAATTTCTTCTTCAATCGAGTTGTCAACTTGTGGAATGGGCTTCCCCGAGACGTTATAGACTGCAGCACCGTTGATTCATTTAAACTCCGCCTAGACAAATATCTCGCATCAAACCCGCGACTGACTGCGTTTGTAAATGAATAACTTTATTTTATCCTCCCCTCAGTTACTAACCCATATGTCCCCTACTAACTTCCTAGTCCTGCCACGGACATTAGTTCCAGGGCAGTAGTTCCCTTTCCAATGTTCCCTTACCCACTCTAAACCACTGTTTGGACACTTGATCCTCAGTGTTTTGGAGGACAAGCAGCCTAGAAGGGTCACTATACATGTTGTTGCTTGATTTCCTTTGTACTCCTTTGTACACTCTCTCTCTCTCTCTCTCTCTCTCTCTCTCTCTCTCTCTCTCTCTCAAAGCATCAACATATAACGTTTCTCTTTATATGTTGTGCCCATTTCTCCTTTCCATTCCTGCTTCAAATAAATGTATTGTATCTTCTATTACGGTCATGATTTTGAAATAAGAAAAAATACACAATATTATTTCTTATGTATTTCATTTATTTGCCCTCTATTATACTTTTATTGAATATTTACATTAACACACACTTAACCTTCAAACTACATACCGGGTATAAATATATATCTTCAGGATTGGTGTGTATATATATATTCTTTAATACATACGAGGTTGAAAGAAATGGCAATTTCTGCGTTGGAAATGTTATTATTCAAAGTTTCCAGGTCTCTGATGAGTTTTCGCTGGGTGGCAGGAAGTAGATGAAGGAGATGAGCAAAATTCATGGTGGTACAGGGTTACATTAATGTACATGATGATACAGGATATACGACGCGTTTCACTGGACAACCAGCATTATCAAGTAAGGATAGAATGATATAAAAGGTAAACAGGAAGGGTATATATAGCCTTCTACAGTATAGTCCTTCTATAGCCTTCTATAGCCCTCTATATAATTATACCCTTCCTGTTTACCTTTTATATCATTCCATCCTTACTTGATAATGCTGGTTGTCCAGTGAAACGCGTCGTATATCCTGTATCATCATGTACATTAATGTAACCCTGTACCACCATGAATTTTGCTCATCTCCTTCATCTACTTCCTGCCACCCAGCGAAAACTCATCAGAGACCTGGAAACTTTGAATAATAACATTTCCAACGCAGAAATTGCCATTTCTTTCAACCTCGTATGTATTAAAGAAAATTTATTACCTGGCGTTACTAACACATATATATATATATATATATATATATATATATATATATATATATATATATATATATATATACATATATATATATTATATATATATATATATATATATTATATATATATATTTACCGGTTTATGTGTGACAATTAACAGTATAATCTAATAATTACCTGACACTAATAAATATTTCAATTAAAAAAATTCACCTTGCCAAATATAAGCTATCAAAGCTTATAACCTACAGTATAATCTATTTTGTATTAATTTCACCACAACACCAAACATACAGACACCGATCACGAATTGTGCATACGGTAATCCCCAATGTTAAGGGAGGGGGGGGGGGGTGTCACCGTTTTTTTGTTTTATCTTTCTCTCCTTTTCTCTCTTTCCCTGGCTTGTATCCATTCGGCCCCATTCAGCCAACTGTTTTAATACGTTTATCCCCATCCAGGTGTCGATTTCTTCCTGGCAAGCAATAGCGAGCCAGCATTGTATGGAGATATCCGGCTTCGCCGGAGATTTTTTTATCGAAAAATGTACAAATTTAGCTTGCTGTCAAAACAAAAATATAGATATGCTGGCTCGCTACCGCTCGAGATATTGACACCTGGATGAGGGTGAACGTCTTAAAACAGTAGGCTGAATGGGGCCGAATGGATAGAAACCAAAGAGAGAGGGATATAATGATAAAAAAGCGAGGTGGGCACCCTTAAATTTAACTAAAATATATCTCATTGTTTTACCTTTTTACCTTCTATCTACCTATACGCTTCCTCTAAATATATCTCATTGTTTTACCTTCTATCTATCTATACGCTTCCTCTCCCCTTAACCTAAATACCAACATTGACATTTTCACACGCGGGACTCCTAATATGGATATAAGGGTGAAAGCAGACGAACGCTTTTTCTCAATAACCTAACTAAACCCAACAAACCTAACCTAACTTAACCATATCAATCCAACCTTTAACTTAACCCAACAAACCTAACCTAACTTAACCATATCAATCCAACCTTTAACTTAACCGAACAAACCTAATGTAACTTAACCATATCAATCCAACCTTTAACTTAACCGAACAAACCTAATGTAACTTAACCATATCAATCCAACCTTTAACTTAACCCAACAAACCTAACCTAACTTAACCATATCAATCCAACCTTTAACTGAACCGAACAAACCTAATGTAACTTATCTCTCCATTAACCAAACCTAAGCTAATATTAAATTAAACTAACAAATACCATCCACGTCTAACCTGATTTAATGTAGCCTATCGTATCCCGGTGTAAAATTAATTAGCAGACTTAATTGACCGACCATATCTAATAAGTTAATACAATATTTAGGTACTAATATTCTCCTAATACAATATTTATGTACTAAGATTGTCCTCACATATGCAAAGTTGACTATCTATCTATTTACTACCACACCCCTTCACCTACATAACATCATTTACATTCTCTCACGAGAGGCTCCTAATATGGCTGTCAATTACTGTATGTCCTTAAGGGGAGACTGACCGTTTATTTGGTCTATTTATTCATAATTTTTTTTAGTTTCCTCCCTAGACCTCCATCAAGCTTAGAAAAACACCCCCTAGATCCCCCTTCAAGATAAATTTGTAAATTTTTCGGCAGAAAAATTTCCCGGCCGAAGGCCGATTCCTCTTAAAACTGTAGGCTCGCTATCGCTCGCCAGGAAATAATCGACACCTAAATGGCACGAAAGGTCTTAAAATTGACAACAAAATGGGGCGAAAGGTGTTAAAATCGGGAAAATAATGGGCCGAACGTCGTATAATCTCAAAACTAGTGGGGCTTAACATTAGGGAGAAGGGGGTCCAGAAAAACGGTCTGCCTCCCCTTAAAGACGCAAGCACACGAACACTTTTTCTCAATAACCTAAATTTATTTGTTACTGTTCAATCTCCCCATCCATCAATAGGCTTTCAATAGCCTTTAGGTTCAATCGCTCAACACAGGGGCAGTATGAAGATCAGATTAATTTTGCATCTGGTTCGACGCACTCAGGCTTCCCCAAGTAGCTCTCTCTCAAATTTTGGCTTAGTGCAGCTCCACTTCTCGAATCTGCATTGCCACTGTCTTGCTGTCTAGACTCATAATTTATGACAGTCAGACTAAAAACTTTCTCACACCACCTATTGTGTTTTTCACTTACTATACCCTGTTCCAAATAGGTAGGCTAGAAATCCTGAACCCTAACCTCTGTAACTCAAAATGGGCTAGAGCAAATGGGATGTAAATTTCCACACCTATTCCCTGGCTGACCCTTCCCAAATGGTAGACATATCAGCTGGATTACTCTAGTGGTTTGTGAGTTATAGAGGTTAATGTTCAAGAGTTTTGGCCTACTTATTTGGAATAGGGTATAGGTACTGTCATCCATCGCATATTTGTATTATGGGAATATTAATATAATGCTAATGAGTTGGATACAGCAAGTGTTTTTATATAGCGTCTTGGTGGGCTTTGTGGTATTGTACTGAAACTAAGTACACCACAAATTCCATGTCAATAATACCTTACCATCGACATTTGAACTCGAGATGTTATGGTTACCAGCTCAGAAGTAACCTGACCTAAGCAAACCAATCTAGCCAAATGGTCTAATGTACACTCGACCAAGAAACGATCTTTACACTAACGCTCTAAACATTCTGGAAGTGGGTCGAAATCATATGATAATACCTCACAGACGTATGTTTCATCCGATTCATTCCGTTCACACTAGATTATTTACAGCTCACCAGTGTAAAGATTGTTTCTTGGTCGAGTGTACCTTAACCCAATCTAAATTAAAATGTTATCAATATCCAAACCACATACACAATTACTTTAATTACCATTTGCATACCCATTATTATCTTTACAGCATCATATCCCAATTAACTGTCTAGATTCCTTAAGTCATTCCCAAACTGATTTTTTTTTTAACTGGCAGCCAAAATAAACTGAGCTGTATAAACCACTATTAGATATCCACCAACCACCTACCTGCCTTATATCAACCACCTAACCCATATATATAATACCCCCATCATGACAACCTTTCAACTGGCAACATTCCTTTCAACTGTCAACATTCATTCATTAATTTCTCTCTCTCTCTCTCTCTCTCTCTCTCTCTCTCTCTCTCTCTCTCTCTCTCTCTCTCTCTCTCTCTCTCTCTCTCTCTCTCTCTCTCTCTCTCTCTCTCTCTCTCTCTCTCTCTCTCTCTCTCTGTCTCTCTCTCTCTATATATATATATATATATATATATATATATATATATATATATATATATATATATATATATATATATATATATATATATATATATATATATATATATATATATATACCCTCTAGTTCCCAAAGACTTGGGACTATGGGTATGTACTTCGGTGTGTGTGTGTGGGGGGGGATCCCCGGAAAGGCGCAATGGCCGGCTATGTGATCCCGGTAGAGTTTAATATCATAATGCTTTTCTCTTGGTATCTCAAGATGAGTCTTTAACCTGTACAGAGTGCGGGTGTCTCGGCCATATTGCAAGTGTGTATGTGTACGCATGTGCTCAAGTATGTATGTGTATGTGTTGTGTGTCTGTGTGCGTCTGTACTGTACGTATGTGCACAGGGGGGGCTGTGGGTGGGTGGGTGGGTGTGCTCGCGCGCACGCGTGTGTGTTCGTGTGTGTGTGTGTGTGTACCACCAAGTATTTCTGTACACACGATCTTCCTGACAGGCTTCCCGGTAGACTAAATATAATCTGTGTTGTGGCCCGGGACTCTAACTTATATACCCAATTATAGACATATGGGAGTTATACTAGGGACTTCTTGTATATACCAATCATCATTATTAATATCTTCAATATCAATATTATCATTACCATTACCATTATCATTATCATCATCATTGTCATCATCATTATCATCAGTATCTTTCTGACAAGAGTTCCAGGTAGACTACATTTAAGCTGTGTTGAGGGACCGCACTGTAAATTACAAGCAAGCGCTCCATATATGATGTAGACCTACAGTACGATTACATTTATCATTATCAACCACGTGCCTCAACAGACCAATTTACTTACTACAAACTCATTTCATTTATCCACTTACCTCTAGCAAAATCTTTAGAGTAGGCCTATAGGCAAAAACATAAGTATATTCTAAGAATTACTGTACCCATAAACAGACTATTCAACAACTGTCCGTGGATTGACCTCCCAATCTACCAAGATTGGAAGCCAAAGCGTCACATTTTTCCCTTGCCCCTCAACTTTCTCTTCATAATTGCTGAGGGGCACAGGGCCCTGGGTGGGGCTTTGGTTTCCCGGGCGTTTCCGCACCCTCCTCAGCCCCCCGCCATGGAGTGGCTTCGGTCACCCAGGCTTTATTGTGGTCGGCGGGGAGGGTTCTGTGGGGGCACTCGGTTATGGCCTTGGAATTGCTCAGGGCCTTGGGGCTGTTCGGCCAGGCAGCTTGGGGAACAACAACAACAACAACAACAACTACCTATGATAAAAGACTACCCAAAACATTGACACTTCAGCCCACTATATCGCCAAAAAATTAAAAAATCCAAAAGTGCCATTCCTCTCAAAACAAGACGAATAACTCGTACTATTCGGTGAACCTTATGTGCGACGCAGGTTAAATGTCGGGTCAGTGCCACTGCTTTCAATAATCAACAATGAAGACGTAAGCATAAGAAATGATGATATATCGGTTTATTCCATAACATTCAATTAATAGTATACGTTACTTTGTTCATATTTATATTTCTAAGCTGTGATCGAGTTTAATTTAATAATGGAATTTATTGTAAACTAGAGTGGCACTCAGTCGAGCACATACCACCGCCTACGCTGGCTGGTTCTTTACCATTAATATCGTAGGTATACATTTTCTTCTGAATCTGGGTTCCAGGATATGATCCGGATCGCCTCCTAAATTGAATAACTTCTTCCTTGGCGCATATCCTATCTGGCCACTATATAATATGAATATTGGTTCATAAAGCACACCCTAGCTGCCCAGAACATTTCGTAAATATCTCAAGATCACCTCCAAAATTAAATCACTCTTTCCTTGGCACATAGGCCTATCCTATCTCCCCAGCAAAATTCGTGAATATCGGTTCATAGCTTTGTGAGATAACTTGTTTAAAGACTGACAAAAAAACGAAGGCGAAAACATAACCTCCATCCAACTTCGTTGACGTAGGTAATTATGGTAGTATTTGTTTGTTTTTGTTTTTACATTGCAGCAGAGATCCAGCATATTCGTACTCTGCAATTAAATTGCATTATCGAGCACGCGCGTGTGTATGTGTGTGTGTGCTGGTGTAAATGCGTGTGTGTGCGTGCGCGCGCGCGTGCGTGAATGTGTGTAGGTGTGTGTGTAGGTGTGTGTGTAGGTGTGTGTGTAGGTGTGTGTGTGTGTGTGTGTGAGATGGTGCCGTGACAACAGAGGCTGATCAAGGTCACTCTATATGTTTACTTGTTGGCACTCCACCACCACACCCGTCAAACTAACGAACGCCACCACCAATACCACCACCACCACATCCACAATTCACCACTAATACTCAATCACAGCCATCATCACCACCACGAACTTCATCATTACCACTACTAACACCGCCATCGTCACACAACTCGTCATACAACCAGTCTTCTTAAACAATCACTATTCACCACCACAGTCCTGTTTAACACCACTATCACCTCCAAAACCACCACCACCATCATCATCATCAAACCCGCTATACACCATTTTTACTCCATTAAACATCACCACCACAATACCACCATTAACAATAACACCACCAACACCATACCCGCCCTACTGTATACTGTCTACTCAAACTAACACCATCATCAACACCATTATAATCACCACACCCGTCATACACCAAACTAACATCATCACTATCACTAAAGGCGCTACATTCAACAACACACCCGGTACCCACACAATTTACCTTAACATAACACTGTACTACTAACACCATAATCAACATTAACTCTTACATCACCAACACAACCAGTATACACCAGTCTAATCAAACTATCACCATCAAAAATAACACCAACATTACCACCACCACTGTAACACACCCAGCATACTCCAGCCCCATCATACTGACACCACCACCACCACCAATAACACCAACATTACCACCACCACTGTAACACACCCAGCATACACCAGCCCCATCATACTAACACCACCACCATCACCAATAACACCAACATTACCACCACCACTGTAACACACCCAGCATACACCAGCCCCATCATACTAACACCACCACCACCACCAATAACACCAACATTACCACCACCACTGTAACACACCCAGCATACACCAGCCCCATCATACTGACAACACCACCACCAATAACACCAACATTACCACCACCACTTACAGTACATCACCAACACACCCAGCATACACCAGCCCCATCATACTGACAACACCACCACCAATAACACCAACATTACCACCACCACTTACAGTACATCACCAACACACCCAGCATACACCAGTCCCATCATACTGACACCACCACCACCACCACCAATAACACCAACATTACCACCACCACTGTAACACACCCAGCATACACCAGCCCCATCATACTGACATCACCACCACCACCACCACCACCAATAACACCAACATTACCACCACCACTGTAACACACCCAGCATACACCAGCCCCATCACACTAACACCACCACCACCACCAATAACACCAACATTACGACCACCACTGTAACACACCCAGCATACACTAGCCCCATCATACTGACACCACCACCACCACCACCAATAACACCAACATTACCACCACCACTGTAACACACCCAGCATACACCAGCCCCATCACACTAACACCACCACCACCACCAATAACACCAACATTACGACCACCACTGTAACACACCCAGCATACACCAGCCCCATCATACTAACACCACCACCACCACCAATAACACCAACATTACCACCACCACTGTAACACACCCAGCATACACCAGCCCCATCATACTAACACCACCACCACCACCAATAACACCAACATTACGACCACCACTGTAACACACCCAGCATACACCAGCCCCATCATATTAACACCACCACCACCACCAATAACACCAACATTACCACCACCACTGTAACACACCCAGCATACACCAGCCCCATCATACTAACACCACCACCACCACCAATAACACCAACATTACGACCACCACTGTAACACACCCAGCATACACCAGCCCCATCATACTAACACCACCACCACCACCAATAACACCAACATTACCACCACCACCACTGTAACACACCCAGCATACACCAGCCCCATCATACTAACACCACCACCACCACCATAACACCAACATTACGACCACCACTGTAACACACCCAGCATACACCAGCCCCATCATACTAACACCACCACCACCACCACCACCAATAACACCAACATTACCACCACCACTGTAACATACCCAGCATACACCAGCCCCATCATACTAACACCACCACCACCACCACCAATAACACCAACATTACCACCACCACTGTAACACACCCAGCATACACCAGCCCCATCATACTAACACCACCACCACCACCAATAACACCAACATTACCACCACTGTAACACACCCAGCATACACCAGCCCCATCATACTAACACCACCACCACCACCAATAACACCAACATTACCACCACCACTGTAACACACCCAGCATACACCAGCCCCATCATATTGACACCACCACCACCAATAACACCAACATTGACCACCACTGTAAACACACCCAGCATACACCAGTCCCATCATAGTGACACCACAACCACCACCAATAACACCAACATTACCACCACCACTGTAACACACCCAGCATACACCAGTCCCATCATACTGACACCAACACACCCAGCATACACCAGTCCCATCATACTGACACCACCACCACCACCAATAACACCATCATTACCACCACCACTGTAACACACCCAGCATACACCAGCCCCATCATACTGACACCACCACCACCAATAACACCAACATTACCACCACCACTGTAACACCCAGCATACACCAGCCCCCATCATACTAACACCACCACCACCACCAATAACACCAACATTACCACCACCACTGTAACATACCCAGCATACACCAGCCCCATCATACTAACACCACCACCACCACCAATAACACCAACATTACCACCACCACTGTAACATACCCAGCATACACCAGCCCCATCATACTAACACCACCACCACCACCAATAACACCAACATTACCACCACCACTGTAACACACCCAGCATACACCAGTCCCATCATACTGACACCACCACCACCACCACCAATAACACCACCACTGTAACACACCCAGCATACACCAGCCCCATCATACTGACAACACCACCACCACCAATAACACCAACATTACCACCACCATTGTAACACACCCAGCATACACCAGCCCCATCATACTGACAACACCACCACCAATAACACCACCACTGTAACACACCCAGCATACACCAGCCCCATCATACTGACAACACCACCACCAATAACACCACCACTGTAACACACCCAGCATACACCAGCCCCATCATACTGACAACACCACCACCAATAACACCACCACCAATAACACCACCACTGTAACACACCCAGCATACACCAGCCCCATCATACTGACAACACCACCACCACCAACATTACCACCACCACTGTAACACACCCAGCATACACCAGCCCCATCATACTGACAACACCACCACCAATAACACCACCACTGTAACACACCCAGCATACACCAGCCCCATCATACTAACACCACCACCAACACCAATAACACCAACATTACCACCACCACTGTAACACACCCAGCATACACCAGTCCCATCATACTGACACCACCACCACCACCAATAACACCAACATTACCACCACCACTGTAACATACCCAGCATACACCAGCCCCATCATACTGACACCACCACCACCACCAATAACACCAACATTACCACCACCACTGTAACATACCCAGCATACACCAGCCCCATCATACTAACACCACCACCACCACCAATAACACCAACATTACCACCACCACTGTAACATACCCAGCATACACCAGCCCCATAATACTAACACCACCACCACCACCACCAACATTACCACTACCACTGTAACACACCCAGCATACACCAGCCCCATCATACTGACAACACCACCACCACCAATAACACCAACATTACCACTACCAATGTAACACACCCAGCATACACCAGCCCCATCATACTGACAACACCACCACCACCAATAACACCAACATTACCACCACCACTGTAACACACCCAGCATACACCAGCCCCATCATACTAACACCACCACCACCACCAATAACACCAACATTACCACCACCACTACTTACAGTATATCAGCAACACACCCAGCATACACCAGCCCCATCATACTGACAACACCACCACCACCAATAACACCAACATTACCACCACCACTGTAAGTCTGTAACACACCCAGCATACACCAGCCCCATCATACTAACACCACCACCACCACCAATAACACCAACATTACCACCACCACTTATATCAGCAACACACCCAGCATACACCAGTCCCATCATACTAACACCACCACCACCACCAATAACACCAACATTACCACCACCACTGTAACACACCCAGCATACACCAGCCCCATCATACTGACACCACCACCACCACCAATAACACCAACATTACCACCACCACTGTAACACACCCAGCATACACCAGTCCCATCATACTGACACCAACACACCCAGCATACACCAGTCCCATCATACTGACACCACCACCACCACCAATAACACCAACATTACCACCACCACTGTAACACACCCAGCATACACCAGTCCCATCATACTGACACCAACACACCCAGCATACACCAGTCCCATCATACTGACACCACCACCAACAATAACACCAACATTACCACCACCACTGTAACACACCCAGCATACACCAGCCCCATCATACTGACAACACCACCACCACCAATAACACCAACATTACCACCACCACTGTAACACACCCAGCATACACCAGTCCCATCATACTGACAATACCACCACCAATAACACCAACATTACCACCACCACTTACAGTACATCACCAACACACCCAGCATACACCAGTCTAATCAAACTATCACATCACCAATAACACCAACATTACCACCACCACTGTAACACACCCAGCATACTCCAGCCCCATCATACTAACACCACCACCACCACCAATAACACCAACATTACCACCACCACTGTAACACACCCAGCATACACCAGCCCCATCATACTAACACCACCACCACCACCACCAATAACACCAACATTACCACCACCACTGTAACACACCCAGCATACATCAGTCCCATCATACTGACACCACCACCACCACCAATAACACCAACATTACCACCACCACTGTAACACACCCAGCATACACCAGTCCCATCATACTGACACCACCACCACCACCAATAACACCAACATTACCACCACCACTGTAACACACCCAGCATACACCAGTCCCATCATACTGACACCACCACGACCACCAATAACACCAACATTACCACCACCACTGTAACACACCCAGCATACACCAGCCCCATCATACTGACACCACCACCACCACCACCACCACCAATAACACCAACATTACCACCACCACTGTAACACACCCAGCATACACCAGCCCCATCATATTAACACCACCACCACCACCAATAACACCACCACTGTAACACACCCAGCATACACCAGCCCCATCATACTGACAACACCACCACCACCAATAACACCAACATTACCACCACCACTGTAACACACCCAGCATACACCAGCCCAATCATACTAACACCACCACCACCACCAACATTACCACCACCACTGTAACACACCCAGCATACACCAGCCCCATCATACTGACACCACCACCACCACCAATAACACCAACATTACCACCACCACTGTAAGTCTGTAACACACCCAGCATACACCAGCCCCATCATACTAACACCACCACCACCACCAATAACACCAACATCACCACCACCACTCACAGTATATCACCAACACACCCAGCATACACCAGTCTAATCAAACTATCACCATCACCAATAACACCAACATTACCACCACCACTGTAACACACCCAGCATACACCAGTCCCATCATACTAACACCAACACCACCACCAATAACACCAACATTACCACCACCACTGTAACACACCCAGCATACACCAGTCCCATCATATTGACACCACCACCAACAATAACACCACCACTTATATCACCAACACACCCAACATACACCAGTCCCATCATACTATCACCACCACCACCACCAATAACACCAACATTACCACCACCACCACTTATATCAGCAACACACCCAGCATACACCAGTCCCATCATACTATCACCACCACCACCACCAATAACACCAACATTACCACCACCACCACTTATATCAGCAACACACCCAGCATACACCAGTCCCATCATACTATCATCACCACCACCACCAATAACACCAACATACCACCACCACCACTTATATCAGCAACACACCCAGCATACACCAGTCCCATCATACTATCATCACCACCACCACCAATAACACCAACATTACCACCACCACCACTTATATCAGCAATACACCCAGCATACACCAGTACCATCATACTATCACCACCACCACCAATAACACCAACATTACCACCACCACCACTTATATCAGCAACACACCCAGCATACACCAGTCCCATGATACTATCACCACCACCACCACCACCACCACCAATAACACCAACATTACCACCACCACCACCACTTATATCAGCAGCACACCCAGCATACACCAGTCCCATCATACTATCACCACCACCACCACCACCAATAACACCAACATTACCACCACCACCACTTATATCAGCAACACACCGAGCATACACCAGTCCCATCATACTATCACCACCACCACCACCACCAATAACACCAACATTACCACCACCACTTATATCAGCAACAAACCCAGCATACACCAGTCCCATCATACTATCACCACCACCACCACCACCAATAACACCAACATTACCACCACCACCACTTATATCAGCAACACACCCAGCATACACCAGTCCCATCATACTATCACCACCACCACCACCACCACCACCACCACCAATAACACGAACATTACCACCACCACCACTTATATCAGCAACACACCCAGCATACACCAGTCCCATCATACTATCACCACCACCACCACCACCACCACCAATAACACCAACATTACCACCACCACCACTTATATCAGCAACACACCCAGCATACACCAGTCCCATCATACTATCACCACCACCACCAAATAACACCAACACCACCGTCTCCATTATCAATATTACCACACCACTATCATTTTTCGCCACAAATAACTTCGCACACACGGACCCCCCCCCTCCCCCCACACACACACACAGACACAGACACACAAGCAATGTTATTGAATTTTTAACGTATTCAGTTACAAAAATGTGTACTTGATCGTTTGTGATTTATTTTCTCTAAACTGTTCAAACAATAATAACATGATTTGAAATTAGTCTTCTTCGTTTTCTTCTGCTTCTTCTCCTTGTTCGTCGTCTTCAGAAACTTAGTTAACCGAAGTCTACGTACATATTTGCTAAGATAAAATTAATTATAATATCACATAATAGTATAATGTTTATTATATTGTATTGCTAATTATATATTCTAATTATATATTTACAGAAAGCGCGATAGAAAAAAAAATAGGAAAACTGGGGAATGGGCCTGAGTAAATACATACATACATGCATACTAATTCTATATTTAGACACGATGAGGATTGGAGCTTCAGAGAGAGGGAAGTTATGAAGAGAAAGAGGTAGAGGTGGCTAAAATAGCAAAGGTGGAACTAAAAGAGGCAATTAAAAATAGACAGTTATGATATAATAAGAGGAGAGAGAGTGTGAGTGTGTGTGTGAGAGAGAGAGAGTGTGTGTGTAAAGATTAGGGGCAGGAGAGGTAATGGTAGTACTGATATTAATAGAAGTATAGTCGTGCAGCGTCTACCAGGCAGTGTAATACAATATGTTGTATGACCACGGGCCCTCAGCTCAATACACTCACACAAATATAAAAATATACAGTATACTGTCACAGTCACGATTACTGTTAATGAAATAGGTGTGTGTGTGTGTAGGTGTGTGTGTGTGTGTCGGTGTGTCGGTGTGTGTGTGTAGGTGTGTGTGTGTGTGTGAAACCATCTTGACCCTATTATAAGCAGCCAAGTGACCATCAATAAATATGTTGTTGCTTGATTTTTATCCTTGACTGAAATATTTTGTTCTCTGTCAGGGACTTTACTCCCAGTCATACCCACGCCCCGAATCCTATATCCTCGAAGTCCCAAGTATTAGAAAACATAAAGTAGAAAATTATCTTGGCATTGCATTTACTGCGGTACTTCTTCAGTCACTATTATGTGTATGTGTATTATTACTATACTGTAATGTGTAATGTTACTATTGTTTGTAATGGGTATGTTACATCAGTTACTATTCATACAAAAAATATTTTTCTCCCTAATTAATATAATTGTAATAATATGCACAACGTGATAACTAGCCTAGTAGTCGATGCGCCAGTTCCCAAAATCACACACAATGTTATCATGCAAGGGGTCAAACTGTCAGCATAATCAGCAATGGACGGCTAATAATTGATATGGGAACTCACTGACTAGGGGGATCATATCGAAATCACATCTAGACAACAGTAAGAATCATGTCTTGTAGAATGGAAGTGTTCTCTCTGTTGGGACCGATTTTCAGCCTCTTCCATGGTAGGTTATCATACAATGAACACACACTAACTGTCTGTCACACAAATGCATGCATTATAATGGATGATAGCCTCGGCTTATTGGCCCTTTCCTCTCGTGCAAAGCGTACACAGACACAGACTCACTCACTCACTCACTCACTCACTCTCCTTCTCTCTCTCTTTCTCCACCAAACCAGAGTGCAGCGGTCAGATTACCGTGATTCCACCCCACAAACCTTCACTCATGACCGCAGTAAGCCACTGTCTACATAACGCAGACACTGCTTTATGCATGTGTTCCTCATTTCCCTTCAATAATTGATCCAACACTCAGAGGAATGGTGTATATGTGTATGTGTGTGTGTAATGTCTGTGTGTCGGTGTTATCAATGTGGGTGTATACCAGGTAAGCTGTACGTGTGTCAGTTCACAGGTGTTTGAGAAGGTAAGTAAACGCTCGTCTTCTATACAAATATAATATAATAACGTCATTATACAGTACTATATCTTATAGAAAACGAGCATGTACTTGCCTTCTCAAGTGCCTCTGGTCAGTGTTGTTGTTGTTGTTGTTGTTGTTCCCCAAGCTGCCTGGCCGAACAGCCCCAAGGCCCCGAGCAAGGCCAAGGCCATAACCAAGCGCCCCCACAGAACCCTCCCTGCCGACCACAATAAAGCCTGGGTGACCGAAGCCACTCCATGGCGGGGAACTGAGGAGGGTGCGGAAATGCCCGGGAAACCAAAGACCCACCCAGGGCCCTGTGCCCCTCAGCAATTATGTAGAGAAAGTTGAGGGGCAAAGGAAAAATGTGACGCTTTGGCTTCCAATCTTGGTAGATCCACGGAAGAGATGCCGTCACTTGAGATCTAGAAAATATATAAGTAAAAGGAACAGTCAGAGTAAGCTATGGGTATGGCAGAGATGGCTCGGTTCTCGCTCTGATAGACCAGCCCATCACCACATGACTAGAACCCAATCCTCTCAGCATCAGCTAGGAAAGGCCCTAGAAAGCCGCCTTTGGCGGGGGGATAGCTCCCCTATTTCAACCTCTTTCGGGGTCGGGCACCCGCCCTCTGGTCAGTGTTATCAATATGTGTGTACTGGGTATGTATTGTGTATGTTAGTGTTATCAATATGTGTGTGTACTGGGTATGTATTGTGTATGTTAGTGTTATCAATATGTGTGTGTACTGGGTATGTATTGTGTATGTTAGTGTTATTAATATGTGTGTGTACTGGGTATGTAATGTGTATGTTAGTGTTATTAATATGTGTGTGTACTGGGTATGTAATGTGTATGTTAGTGTTATTAATATGTGTGTACTGGGTATGTATTGTGTATGTTAGTGTTATTAATATGTGTGTGTACTGGGTATGTAATGTGTATGTTAGTGTTATCAATATGTGTGTACTGGGTATGTAATGTGTATGTTAGTGTTATCAATATGTGTGTACTGGGTATGTATTGTGTATGTTAGTGTTATTAATATGTGTGTGTACTGGGTATGTAATGTGTATGTTAGTGTTATCAATATGTGTGTACTGGGTATGTATTGTGTATGTTAGTGTTATCAATATGTGTGTACTGGGTATGTAATGTGTATGTTAGTGTTATCAAGATGTGTGTACTGGGTATGTAATGTGTATGTTAGTGTTATTAATGTGTGTGTACTGGGTATGTTAGTGTTATCAATATGTGTGTGTACTGGGTATGTATTGTGTATGTTAGTGTTATTAATATGTGTGTGTACTGGGTATGTAATGTGTATGTTAGTGTTATCAATATGTGTGTGTACTGGGTATGTAATGTGTATGTTAGTGTTATTAATATGTGTGTGTACTGGGTATGTATTGTGTATGTTAGTGTTATTAATATGTGTGTGTACTGGGTATGTAATGTGTATGTTAGTGTTATCAATATGTGTGTACTGGGTATGTATTGTGTATGTTAGTGTTATCAATATGTGTGTACTGGGTATGTATTGTGTATGTTAGTGTTATTAATGTGTGTGTACTGGGTATGTAATGTGTATGTTAGTGTTATCAATAGTGTGTACTGGGTATGTATTGTGTATGTCAGTGTTATCAGTATGTGTGTACTGGGTATGTATTGTGTATGTTAGTGTTATTAATGTGTGTGTACTGGGTATGTAATGTGTATGTTAGTGTTATTAATGTGTGTGTACTGGGTATGTATTGTGTATGTTAGTGTTATTAATGTGTGTGTACTGGGTATGTAATGTGTATGTAGTGTATGTGTGTACTGGGTATGTAATGTGTATGTTAGTGTTATCAATAGTGTGTACTGGGTATGTAATGTGTATGTTAGTGTTATCAATGTGTGTGTACTGGGTATGTAATGTGTATGTTAGTGTTATCAATAGTGTGTACTGGGTATGTATTTTGTATGTTAGTGTTATTGATATGTGTGTACTGGCCCACTGGGTATGTATTGTGTATGTTAGTGTTATCAATGTGTGTGTGTACTGGGTATGCATCGTGTATGTCAGTGTTAATATGTGTGTACTGGTGTTACTAATATGTGTGTACTGGGTATGTAATATTTGTGTTTGTTAGTGTCTATGTATGTATTGTGTGTGTCAGTGTTTGTGTGTCTGAGAGTTTGTGTCCGTTAGTGTTTTTGTGCGTTAGTATTGATTATGTTCGTGATCGTGTATGAAATGTGTCTTGCGTATGTTAGAGTTTGTGTATTTAATGGGTGTGTTAGTGTTTGTGTATGCAATGTGTTTATGTGTGTGTTAGCGTTTTCAATGGTTTTGTATGTACTGTATGTCAGTGTTTTCATGATAAAGGGATATACTGTAAGTTTATGTATTTTGTGTTCACTCTTTCAGACCAGTACACGTCCATAAACTGCAGAAAGGTGATGTGTGTGTGTGTGTGTTTATATAATACGGGGATACAAAAAAACGAGCATACTGTACTCTCTTACGTAAGTAGCGGGTGAAAACAAGAGAAGGACGAGTGAAAAGGAAGAACAAGCGAGGTTTTGTGCGGCTTCGGTACTGATTATTGTTGTTCTGATGGTGGTGACGGGTGTAGTTTTTATTGTTGTTACACAAATGAACTTTTATGATATAATCGGTGGATGGCTTTGAATGATTATTTAACAGAATTTTAGTGAACAAGAATGATAAAAATATGAAGGTTATTTTTTAAGAAATATGGTAAGTGTAGTATTTATATTTAATGTCAACAAAGACATATCAATTTTGGTTAAGAGTTGAAGACTCCACTACATCGGTCCCACTTGTTATTTTCTTTTTTCTTATATTCCAACTACTCCCTCTCGGGCATAGGCTGAAAGCCTGTGTATTCTACCGCTCAGCTCAACACGGTGAAGCCTGTGAGGTCTTGTTCCAGTCTAGGGAGTGAGGCATGTGAAGCAAACACTTCACGGCTCGAAGCAGCCCCATCTCTGAAGCTACTCCACCTCTCTTTTTCTCTGTCTCACACCCTAGACTCAGACCCTCACTCTCAGAATACCACCTATTGAACAATTAACTCACGAGGCATTGTCCCCCTGTAGCATATTTTGAATATGGGAATATTTATACAATACCAACCACCTACTTACCTAACCAACCACTTACCCACCTAACCAACCACCTACCCACCTAACCAACCACCTACCCACCTAACCAACCACCTCTCCACCTAACCAACCACCTACCGTCCTTATTTAACAGTTATCACTCCACCTACCAACCACCTAATTACCTAACCAACCACCTACCTACCTAACCATCCACCTACCCACCTAACCAACCACCTACCCACCTAACCAACCACCTACCCACCTAACCAACTATCAACCCACCTAACCAACCACCTACCGCCTACCTACCTAACCAACCACCTACCTACCCACCTAACCAATCACCTACCGTCCTTACTTAACAGTTACCATCCTACCTACCAACCACCTACATACCCACCGAACCAACCACCTACCTACCCAACCACCTACCATCCTTACTTAACAGTTAACCACCCTACCTACCAACCACCTACATACCCACCTAACCAACCACCTACCGTCCTTACTTAACAGTTACCACCCTACCTACCAACCACCTACATACCCACTTAACCAACCACCTACCGTCCTTACTTAACAGTTACCACCCTACCTACCAACCACCTACATACCCACTTAACCAACCACCTACATACCCACCTAACCAACCACCTACCGTCCTTACTTAACAGTTACCACCCTACCTACCAACCACCTACATACCCACTTAACCAACCACCTACATACCCACTTAACCAACCACCTACCGTCCTTACTTAACAGTTACCACCCTAACCTACCAACCACCTACATACCCACCTAACCAACCACCTACCGTCCTTACTTAACATTTACCACCCTACCTACCAACCACCTACATACCCACCTAACCAACCACCTACCGTCCTTACTTAACAGTTACCACCCTACCTACCAACCACCTACATACCCACCTGACCAACCACCTACCGTCCTTACTTAACAGTTACCACCCTACCTACCAACCACCTACATACCCAACTACATAGCCACCTAACCAACCACCTACCTACCCACCTAACCAACCACCTACATACCCACCTTACCAACCACCTACCGTCCTTACTTAACAGTTAACCACCCTACCTACCAACCACCTACATACCCACCTAACCAACCACCTACCGTCCTTACTTAACAGTTACCACCCTACCTACCAACCACCTACATACCCACTTAACCAACCAGCTACATACCCACCTTACCAACCACCTACCATCCTTACTTAACAGTTAACCACCCTACCTACCAACCACCTACATACCCCCCTAACCAACCACCTACCGTCCTTACTTAACAGTTACCACCCTACCTACCAACCACCTACATACCCACTTAACCAACCACCTACCGTCCTTACTTAACAGTTACCACCCTACCTACCAACCACCTACATACCCACCTTACCAACCACCTACCTACCCACCTAACCAACCACCTACCTACCCACCTAACCAACCACCTACCTACCCACCTTACCAACCACCTACCGTCCTTACTTAACAGTTACCACCCTACCTACCAACCACCCACCTACCGTCCTTACTTAACAGTTACCACCCTACCTACCAACCACCTAAATACCCACCTTACCAACCACCTACCTACCCACCTTACCAACCACCTACCGTCCTTACTTAACAGTTACCACCCTACCTACCAACAACCTACATACCCACCTAACCAACCACCTACCTACCCACCTTACCAACCACCTACCGTCCTTACTTAACAGTTACCACCCTACCTACCAACCACCTACATACCCACCTTACCAACCACCTACCGTCCTTACTTAACAGTTACCACCCTACCTACCAACCACCTACATACCCACCTAACCAACCACCTACCGTCCTTACTTAACAGTTACCACCCTACCTACCAACCACCTACATACCCACCTTACCAACCACCTACCGTCCTTACTTAACAGTTAACCACCCTACCTACCAACCACCTACATACCCACCTAACCAACCACCTACCGTCCTTCCACCTCTCTTTCGGTCTAGGTCTCCCTCTCTGTCCCTCCACCTCGCTCTCGTACACCCTCTTAGTCATTCTCTCGCTTTCCATACGTTCCATATGGCCGAACCATCTCAAGTTGTTCCTTTTCACACTTTCCAGCACATCTACCTCCACACCACACCTTCTTCTTACTTCCTCATTAGTCTGTCTATCCCTCCATGTAACTCCGCACGCACTTCTTAAGTAATTCATTTCCACTGCTCTCACTCTTGGTCGGAGTCTCTCAACCAACGTCCATGCTTCGCTTCCGTAAGTCAGTGTCGGTATTACCACACTGTCATGCAAGGACTTCTTCACTTCCATACTGACCACCCTATTTCTTGTTACTGCTTTCAGCGTTCCTACAACTCTCTTCCCCTGTTGTACCCTCTCCCGTACTTCTTCATCCATAGTCCCATCTTTACTCAACACACTGCCCAGATACTTAAGAGAGTTGACGATCTCGATAGCCTGACCGTTCAGCTTCACCTCACACTCTGTGACTTCACCCCTTTCGAAGACCATAACCTTGCTCTTCCCCGCATTTACCTTCAAATTCCGTTTTTCGCACACTGTTCCAAACTCATTTACCAGACCCTGCAACTCCCATTCATTATCACTCATCAGAACTGTATCATCCGCAAACAGCAGTATAGGTAGCTTCCACTCAATTCCCTCCCTTTTCAGCGATACACCAACATCCACTGCTCTTGATAGTATTTCTTTCATGACTCCATCCATATATACAGTAAACAACCACGGGGACATCACACACCCCTGTTTCAAACCAACAGTCAGGTCAAAGAACTCGCTCTGCTCACTCTCCACACGTACTGCCACCTTTGCACCCTCATACATGCTCTTCACTGCTTTCAGCAACTTGCCATCTACTCCGTATATTCTAAGTACTTTCCACAAACCTTCTCTATCCACTCTGTCATAGGCCTTCTCCAAGTCCATAAAGGCAACATACACCTTTTGTTTTTTCTCCAGATATTTCTCCACAACACAATTCAGGGTAAAAATCTGATCTGCACATCCTCTTCCCTTCCTAAAACCTCCCTGTTCGTCGCCTATCCATTTCTCCGTTCTCACTCTCACTCTCTCAATCACTACCCTACTGTATACCTTCCCTACTACGCTTAGAAGACATATTCCTCGGTGGTTACCACACACTCCTCTTTCCCCTTTGCCCTTATATAGGGGGACTATTATGCCAGTCTTCCAGTCATCGGGTGCACTCCCCTTCTCCCATGCTAGTTTGCACATTTTCCATACCCATTCGATCACTATCTCACCACCATACCTCAACATTTCCCCACACACTCCATCTCTTCCTGGTGCTTTCCCCGACTTCACTCTTTTCATGGCTTCCCACACTTCTGAACTCCTGATCCCCACCCCTACCTCCTCCTCCACTACTTCTCTTCTTCTCCCTCCCATACCATATCCAGCTAATGTTTGCTGGCTCTTCATTCCTTACATTTAGCCACTCATTGAAGTACTCCCTCCATCTTTCGACTCTCTCTTGCTTCTCGGCTAGCAATCTCTCATTCTTATCTTTCACACCCTTACTGTTTCCCTTGCTACCTTCCCTAACTTTCTTGACTTCTTTCCAGAACAGTTTCTTACTCTCCCTCCATTTTACACTCAGATTCCTTCCAAATTCCTCATCTACTCTTCTCTTACTTTCCTTTACTACTCTCTTCACCACCCTCTTACTCTCCACGTACCTCGCTCGTTTCTGTCTCTCGAAATCTTCATTCCCTCTACTACCCAACCACTCTCTATATGCTTTCTTCTTTTCTTCCACAGCTATTCTTACCTCTTCTGTCCACTTTCACTCCCCTCCCTCTTCTCCTCACTCCACACACCTCCTCACATGCTGCACAGATCTCATCCTTAAACACCTTGCTCATCTCCTTCACTTCCTCCATAACTTCCAGGTCGAACCCACCTAGGCGTCTTTCCACTGCTCTCCTGTACTCCTCCCTGACTTCCTCCTCCTGCAACCTCTCCACCCTCCTCTCGCCTCCCTCCAGCTCTCCTCACTCACTTCTTTTGTATCCTAACCTTAGCTACCACTACATAATGATCAGACAGACCCCCTCCAATACCCCTATACACCCTAGCATCCATTACAGATTTATTAATTCGTTCATCCACACATACATAATCAATCAATGACTTTCGTTCCACCACTGTCGCATCCTCCATCGTCCACACCCGTTTCCACGTGTACCTGTGGATCATTCTGTGTCGGAAGGTGTTGGCTATCCACAGCCTCCTCCCCATACATACGTCCACAAGTGCACTACCATTCCCATTCACCTCTGATGGTACCCCCCACCCTCCCACCACTCCCTCAACTTTCCTATCACCCACCTTCCCATTCATATCCCCAATCAGAAATATTCTTTCGTTCTTGTCAAACTTCTCCAGGCACGCCTCCACATTCATCCCGAACTCCTCTTTCTTTAATAATAATAATAATAATTATAATAATAATAATAATAATATTTATTCAGTTAGCAATTTACAGAGTTGGTACCACATAGTATGTTACAAATATGACATGTACCAGCCTTGCATAATTCCAACTAAGGATAGCCCAATAAGGCCGTTAGGCGTATTTCCATTGGGGTCCTTGTGGGATTAGGTTAGCTGGGGAAATGGGGAGGATAAAGAAATAGATACTTTAGAGAAACTATTTCTAGGGGGTTATTTTAAGATACCTTACATCCTATAGTAAATATCAGTAATCCGTAATCAGAAATCATTTCAGTTTTCTATCTCTTATGTCGTATTTAGTAATAGACATAGGCTTGGAGTTATGGTATAAATTTAAACAAAATCCGTTCATAAATAACTCGTCTATGGAGTTTTTAAACTTTAAAATAGGCCTAGGGGGCCTAAAAATAGGTCAAAATTTAAAAAATATTATACCGTTGAATCCGCAACGGCGAGACGAATCCAAATATGTAATAATATTGACAAGTCAAAATTCGACCAAAATCACCGATTTGCCTGGGCTTAAAACCAAGGTTTTTTGAGAAAAATAATTTCGATTCTGGGCGAATGGCTGGGCGAAAATGAAATCTAAGACCATGTCTAGAAGCAGCTCGGCGAGAAAAATCGAATGGCACCAAGTAGAATTCCCTAGGACTTATAGTTTGGGCTACAGAGGACTTTTAAAGTCCAAAAAACGGTCCCCTGGGCCCTCCAGGAAGCCCAGTCAAAATCGAAATCCTAAACTAATGGTCCGATTTTAATTCTGTTTGCGCCATTCGATTCAGCTTGCCAAAGTGTACTTATGGTATAAATTTAAACAAAATCCGTTCATAAATAACTCGTCTATGGAGTTTTTAAACTTTAAAATAGGCCTAGGGGGCCTAAAAATAGGTCAAAATTAAAAAAAAATTATACCGTTGAATCCGCAACGGCGAGACGAATCCAAATATGTAATAATATTGACAAGTCAAAATTCGACCAAAATCACCGATTTGCCTGGGCTTAAACCCAAGGTTTTTGAGAAAAATATTTTCGATTCTGGCCGAATGGCTGGGCGAAAATGAAATCTAAGACCATGTCTAGAAGCAGCTCGCCGAGAAAAATCGAATGGCACCAAGTACATTTCCATAGGACTTATAGTTTGGGCTACAGAGGACTTTTAATGTCCAAAAAACGGTCCCCTGGGCCCTCCAGGAAGGCCCAGTCAAAATCGAAATCCAAAACTAATGGTCCGATTTTAATTCTGTTTGCGCCATTCGATTCAGATTGCCAAAGTGTACTTACGGTATAAATTTAAACAAATTCCGTCCATAAATTACTCGTCTATGGAGTTTTTAAACTTTAAAATAGGCCTAGGGGGCCTAAAAATAGGTCAAAATTTAAAAAAAATTATACCGCTGAATCCGCAACGGCGAGACGAATCCAAATATGTAATAATATTAACAGGTCAAAATTCGACCAAAATCACCGATTTGCCTGGGCTTAAGTTAAACCCAAGGTTTTTGAGAAAAATATTTTCGATTCTGGGCGAATGGTTGGGCGAAAATGAAATCTAAGACCATGTCTAGAAGCAGCTCGCCGAGAAAAATCGAATGGCACCAAGTAGAATTCCCTAGGACTTATAGTTTGGGCTACAGAGGACTTTTAAAGTCCAAAAAACGGTCCCCTGGGCCCTCCAGGAAGGCCCAGTCAAAATCGAAATCCTAAACTAATGGTCCGATTTTAATTCTGTTTGCGCCATTCGATTCAGCTTGCCAAAGTGTACTTATGGTATAAATTTAAACAAAATCCGTTCATAAATAACTCGTCTATGGAGTTTTTAAACTTTAAAATAGGCCTAGGGGGCCTAAAAATAGGTCAAAATTAAAAAAACAATTATACCGTTGAATCCGCAACGGCGAGACGAATCCAAATATGTAATAATATTGACAAGTCAAAATTCGACCAAAATCACCGATTTGCCTGGGCTTAAAATTAAACCCAAGGTTTTTGAGAAAAATATTTTCGATTCTGGCCGAATGGCTGGGCGAAAATGAAATCTAAGACCATGTCTAGAAGCAGCTCGCCGAGAAAAATCGAATGGCACCAAGTAGAATTCCCTAGGACTTATAGTTTGGGCTACAGAGGACTTTTAAAGTCCAAAAAACGGTCCCCTGGGCCCTCCAGGAAGGCCCAGTCAAAATCGAAATCCTAAACTAATGGTCCGATTTTAATTCTGTTTGCGCCATTCGATTCAGCTTGCCAAAGTGTACTTATGGTATAAATTTAAACAAAATCCGTTCATAAATAACTCGTCTATGGAGTTTTTAAACTTTAAAATAGGCCTAGGGGGCCTAAATATAGGTCAAAATTAAAAACAATTATACCGTTGAATCCGCAACGGCGAGACGAATCCAAATATGTAATAATATTGACAAGTCAAAATTCGACCAAAATCACCGATTTGCCTGGGCAAATAAAAACCCAAGGTTTTTTGAGAAAAATATTTTCGATTCTGGCCGAATGGCTGGGCGAAAATGAAATCTAAGACCATGTCTAGAAGCAGCTCGCCGAGAAAAATCGAATGGCACCAAGTAGAATTCCCTAGGACTTATAGTTTGGGCTACAGAGGACTTTTAAAGTCCAAAAAACGGTCCCCTGGGCCCTCCAGGAAGGCCCAGTCAAAATCGAAATCCTAAACTAATGGTCCGATTTTAATTCTGTTTGCGCCATTCGATTCAGCTTGCCAAAGTGTACTTATGGTATAAATTTAAACAAAATCCGTTCATAAATAACTCGTCTATGGAGTTTTTAAACTTTAAAATAGGCCTAGGGGGCCTAAATATAGGTCAAAATTAAAAACAATTATACCGTTGAATCCGCAACGGCGAGACGAATCCAAATATGTAATAATATTGACAAGTCAAAATTCGACCAAAATCACCGATTTGCCTGGGCTTAAACCCAAGGTTTTTGAGAAAAATATTTTCGATTCTGGCCGAATGGCTGGGCGAAAATGAAATCTAAGACCATGTCTAGAAGCAGCTCGCCGAGAAAAATCGAATGGCACCAAGTAGAATTCCCTAGGACTTATAGTTTGGGCTACAGAGGACTTTTAAAGTCCAAAAAACGGTCCCCTGGGCCCTCCAGGAAGGCCCAGTCAAAATCGAAATCCTAAACTAATGGTCCGATTTTAATTCTGTTTGCGCCATTCGATTCAGCTTGCCAAAGTGTACTTATGGTATAAATTTAAACAAAATCCGTTCATAAATAACTCGTCTATGGAGTTTTTAAACTTTAAAATAGGCCTAGGGGGCCTAAAAATAGGTCAAAATTAAAAAAAAATTATACCGTTGAATCCGCAACGGCGAGACGAATCCAAATATGTAATAATATTGACAAGTCAAAATTCGACCAAAATCACCGATTTGCCTGGGCTTAAAAAACCAAGGTTTTTTGAGAAAAATATTTTCGATTCTGGGCGAATGGCTGGGCGAAAATGAAATCTAAGACCATGTCTAGAAGCAGCTCGCCGAGAAAAATCGAATGGCACCAAGTAGAATTCCCTAGGACTTATAGTTTGGGCTACAGAGGACTTTTAAAGTCCAAAAAACGGTCCCCTGGGCCCTCCAGGAAGGCCCAGTCAAAATCGAAATCCTAAACTAATGGTCCGATTTTAATTCTGTTTGCGCCATTCGATTCAGCTTGCCAAAGTGTACTTATGGTATAAATTTAAACAAAATCCGTTCATAAATAACTCGTCTATGGAGTTTTTAAACTTTAAAATAGGCCTAGGGGGCCTAAAAATAGGTCAAAATTAAAAACAAATTATACCGTTGAATCCGCAACGGCGAGACGAATCCAAATATGTAATAATATTGACAAGTCAAAATTCGACCAAAATCACCGATTTGCCTGGGCAAATACCCAAGGTTTTTTGAGAAAAATATTTTCGATTCTGGCCGAATGGCTGGGCGAAAATGAAATCTAAGACCATGTCTAGAAGCAGCTCGCCGAGAAAAATCGAATGGCACCAAGTAGAATTCCCTAGGACTTATAGTTTGGGCTACAGAGGACTTTTAAAGTCCAAAAAACGGTCCCCTGGGCCCTCCAGGAAGGCCCAGTCAAAATCGAAATCCTAAACTAATGGTCCGATTTTAATTCTGTTTGCGCCATTCGATTCAGCTTGCCAAAGTGTACTTATGGTATAAATTTAAACAAAATCCGTTCATAAATAACTCGTCTATGGAGTTTTTAAACTTTAAAATAGGCCTAGGGGGCCTAAAAATAGGTCTAAATAAAACAAAAATATACTGTTCAATCCGCAACGGCGAGACGAATCCAAATATGTAATATTGACAAGTCAAAATTCGACCAAAATCACCGATTTGCCTGGACCCAAGGTTTTTTGAGAAAAATATTTTCGATTCTGGGCGAATGGCTGGGCGAAAATGAAATCTAAGACCATGTCTAGAAGCAGCTCGCCGAGAAAAATCGAATGGCACCAAGTAGAATTCCCTAGGACTTATAGTTTGGGCTACAGAGGACTTTTAAAGTCCAAAAAACGGTCCCCTGGGCCCTCCAGGAAGGCCCAGTCAAAATCGAAATCCTAAACTAATGGTCCGATTTTAATTCTGTTTGCGCCATTCGATTCAGCTTGCCAAAGTGTACTTATGGTATAAATTTAAACAAAATCCGTTCATAAATAACTCGTCTATGGAGTTTTTAAACTTTAAAATAGGCCTAGGGGGCCTAAAAATAGGTCAAAATTAAAACAAATTATACCGTTGAATCCGCAACGGCGAGACGAATCCAAATATGTAATAATATTGACAAGTCAAAATTCGACCAAAATCACCGATTTGCCTGGGCTTAAACCCAAGGTTTTTGAGAAAAATATTTTCGATTCTGGCCGAATGGCTGGGCGAAAATGAAATCTAAGACCATGTCTAGAAGCAGCTCGCCGAGAAAAATCGAATGGCACCAAGTAGAATTCCCTAGGACTTATAGTTTGGGCTACAGAGGACTTTTAAAGTCCAAAAACGGTCCCCTGGGCCCTCCAGGAAGGCCCAGTCAAAATCGAAATCCTAAACTAATGGTCCGATTTTAATTCTGTTTGCGCCATTCGATTCAGCTTGCCAAAGTGTACTTATGGTATAAATTTAAACAAAATCCGTTCATAAATAACTCGTCTATGGAGTTTTTAAACTTTAAAATAGGCCTAGGGGGCCTAAAAATAGGTCAAAATTAAAACAATTATACCGTTGAATCCGCAACGGCGAGACGAATCCAAATATGTAATAATATTGACAAGTCAAAATTCGACCAAAATCACCGATTTGCCTGGGCTTAAACCCAAGGTTTTTGAGAAAAATATTTTCGATTCTGGCCGAATGGCTGGGCGAAAATGAAATCTAAGACCATGTCTAGAAGCAGCTCGCCGAGAAAAATCGAATGGCACCAAGTAGAATTCCCTAGGACTTATAGTTTGGGCTACAGAGGACTTTTAAAGTCCAAAAAACGGTCCCCTGGGCCCTCCAGGAAGGCCCAGTCAAAATCGAAATCCTAAACTAATGGTCCGATTTTAATTCTGTTTGCGCCATTCGATTCAGCTTGCCAAAGTGTACTTATGGTATAAATTTAAACAAAATCCGTTCATAAATAACTCGTCTATGGAGTTTTTAAACTTTAAAATAGGCCTAGGGGGCCTAAAAATAGGTCAAAATTAAAAACAATTATACCGTTGAATCCGCAACGGCGAGACGAATCCAAATATGTAATAATATTGACAAGTCAAAATTCGACCAAAATCACCGATTTGCCTGGCACAAGGTTTTTTGAGAAAAATATTTTCGATTCTGGCCGAATGGCTGGGCGAAAATGAAATCTAAGACCATGTCTAGAAGCAGCTCGCCGAGAAAAATCGAATGGCACCAAGTAGAATTCCCTAGGACTTATAGTTTGGGCTACAGAGGACTTTTAAAGTCCAAAAAACGGTCCCCTGGGCCCTCCAGGAAGGCCCAGTCAAAATCGAAATCCTAAACTAATGGTCCGATTTTAATTCTGTTTGCGCCATTCGATTCAGCTTGCCAAAGTGTACTTATGGTATAAATTTAAACAAAATCCGTTCATAAATAACTCGTCTATGGAGTTTTTAAACTTTAAAATAGGCCTAGGGGGCCTAAAAATAGGTCAAAATTAAAAAAAATTATACCGTTGAATCCGCAACGGCGAGACGAATCCAAATATGTAATAATATTGACAAGTCAAAATTCGACCAAAATCACCGATTTGCCTGGGCTTAAACCCAAGGTTTTTGAGAAAAATATTTTCGATTCTGGCCGAATGGCTGGGCGAAAATGAAATCTAAGACCATGTCTAGAAGCAGCTCGCCGAGAAAAATCGAATGGCACCAAGTAGAATTCCCTAGGACTTATAGTTTGGGCTACAGAGGACTTTTAAAGTCCAAAAAACGGTCCCCTGGGCCCTCCAGGAAGGCCCAGTCAAAATCGAAATCCTAAACTAATGGTCCGATTTTAATTCTGTTTGCGCCATTCGATTCAGCTTGCCAAAGTGTACTTATGGTATAAATTTAAACAAAATCCGTTCATAAATAACTCGTCTATGGAGTTTTTAAACTTTAAAATAGGCCTAGGGGGCCTAAAAATAGGTCAAAATTTAAAAAAAATTATACCGTTGAATCCGCAACGGCGAGACGAATCCAAATATGTAATAATATTGACAAGTCAAAATTCGACCAAAATCACCGATTTGCCTGGGCTTAAACCCAAGGTTTTTTGAGAAAAATATTTTCGATTCTGGCCGAATGGCTGGGCGAAAATGAAATCTAAGACCATGTCTAGAAGCAGCTCGCCGAGAAAAATCGAATGGCACCAAGTAGAATTCCCTAGGACTTATAGTTTGGGCTACAGAGGACTTTTAAAGTCCAAAAAACGGTCCCCTGGGCCCTCCAGGAAGGCCCAGTCAAAATCGAAATCCTAAACTAATGGTCCGATTTTAATTCTGTTTGCGCCATTCGATTCAGCTTGCCAAAGTGTACTTATGGTATAAATTTAAACAAAATCCGTTCATAAATAACTCGTCTATGGAGTTTTTAATCTTTAAAATAGGCCTAGGGGGCCTAAAAATAGGTCAAAATTAAAAAAAATATACCGTTGAATCCGCAACGGCGAGACGAATCCAAATATGTAATAATATTGACAAGTCAAAATTCGACCAAAATCACCGATTTGCCTGGGCTTAAACCCAAGGTTTTTTGAGAAAAATATTTTCGATTCTGGCCGAATTGCTGGGCGAAAATGAAATCTAAGACCATGTCTAGAAGCAGCTCGCCGAGAAAATCGAATGACACCAAGTAGAATTCCCTAGGACTTATAGTTTGGGCTACAGAGGACTTTTAAAGTCCAAAAAACGGTCCCCTGGGCCCTCCAGGAAGGCCCAGTTAAAATCGAAATCCTAAACTAATGGTCCGATTTTAATTCTGTTTCCGCCATTCGATTCAGCTTGCCAAAGTGTACTTATGGTATAAATTTAAACAAAATCCGTTCATAAATAACTCGTCTATGGAGTTTTTAAACTTTAAAATAGGCCTAGGGGGCCTAATAATAGGTCAAAATTTAAAAAAATTATACCGTTGAATCCGCAACGGCGAGACGAATCCAAATATGTAATAATATTGACAAGTCAAAATTCGACCAAAATCACCGATTTGCCTGGGCTTTAATAAACCCAAGGTTTTTGAGAAAAATATTTTCGATTCTGGCCGAATTGCTGGGCGAAAATGAAATATAAGACCATGTCTAGAAGCAGCTCGCCGAGAAAAATCGAATGACACCAAGTAGAATTCCCTAGGACTTATAGTTTGGGCTACAGAGGACTTTTAAAGTCCAAAAAACGGTCCCCTGGGCCCTCCAGGAAGGCCCAGTCAAAATCGAAATCCTAAACTAATGGTCCGATTTTAATTCTGTTTGCGCCATTCGATTCAGCTTGCCAAAGTGTACTTATGGTATAAATTTAAACAAAATCCGTTCATAAATAACTCGTCTATGGAGTTTTTAAACTTTAAAATAGGCCTAGGGGGCCTAAAAATAGGTCAAAATTAAAAAAAATTATACCGTTGAATCCGCAACGGCGAGACGAATCCAAATATGTAATAATATTGACAAGTCAAAATTCGACCAAAATCACCGATTTGCCTGGGCTTAAACCCAAGGTTTTTGAGAAAAATATTTTCGATTCTGGCCGAATGGCTGGGCGAAAATGAAATCTAAGACCATGTCTAGAAGCAGCTCGCCGAGAAAAATCGAATGGCACCAAGTAGAATTCCCTAGGACTTATAGTTTGGGCTACAGAGGACTTTTAAAGTCCAAAAAACGGTCCCCTGGGCCCTCCAGGAAGGCCCAGTCAAAATCGAAATCCTAAACTAATGGTCCGATTTTAATTCTGTTTGCGCCATTCGATTCAGCTTGCCAAAGTGTACTTATGGTATAAATTTAAACAAAATCCGTTCATAAATAACTCGTCTATGGAGTTTTTAAACTTTAAAATAGGCCTAGGGGGCCTAAAAATAGGTCAAAATTAAAAACAAATTATACCGTTGAATCCGCAACGGCGAGACGAATCCAAATATGTAATAATATTGACAAGTCAAAATTCGACCAAAATCACCGATTTGCCTGGGCAAATAAAAAACCCAAGGTTTTTTGAGAAAAATATTTTCGATTCTGGCCGAATGGCTGGGCGAAAATGAAATCTAAGACCATGTCTAGAAGCAGCTCGCCGAGAAAAATCGAATGGCACCAAGTAGAATTCCCTAGGACTTATAGTTTGGGCTACAGAGGACTTTTAAAGTCCAAAACACGGTCCCCTGGGCCCTCCAGGAAGGCCCAGTCAAAATCGAAATCCTAAACTAATGGTCCGATTTTAATTCTGTTTGCGCCATTCGATTCAGCTTGCCAAAGTGTACTTATGGTATAAATTTAAACAAAATCCGTTCATAAATAACTCGTCTATGGAGTTTTTAAACTTTAAAATAGGCCTAGGGGGCCTAAAAATAGGTCAAAATTAAAAACAAATTATACCGTTGAATCCGCAACGGCGAGACGAATCCAAATATGTAATAATATTGACAAGTCAAAATTCGACCAAAATCACCGATTTGCCTGGGCTAAGGTTTTTGAGAAAAATATTTTCGATTCTGGCCGAATGGCTGGGCGAAAATGAAATCTAAGACCATGTCTAGAAGCAGCTCGCCGAGAAAAATCGAATGGCACCAAGTAGAATTCCCTAGGACTTATAGTTTGGGCTACAGAGGACTTTTAAAGTCCAAAAAACGGTCCCCTGGGCCCTCCAGGAAGGCCCAGTCAAAATCGAAATCCTAAACTAATGGTCCGATTTTAATTCTGTTTGCGCCATTCGATTCAGCTTGCCAAAGTGTACTTATGGTATAAATTTAAAAAAAATCCGTTCATAAATAACTCGTCTATGGAGTTTTTAAACTTTAAAATAGGCCTAGGGGGCCTAAAAATAGGTCAAAATTAAAAAACAATTATACCGTTGAATCCGCAACGGCGAGACGAATCCAAATATGTAATAATATTGACAAGTCAAAATTCGACCAAAATCACCGATTTGCCTGGGCTTAACCCAAGGTTTTTTGAGAAAAATATTTTCGATTCTGGCCGAATGGCTGGGCGAAAATGAAATCTAAGACCATGTCTAGAAGCACCTCGCCGAGAAAAATCAAATGGCACCAAGTAGAATTCCCTAGGACTTATAGTTTGGGCTACAGAGGACTTTTAAAGTCCAAAAAACGGTCCCCTGGGCCCTCCAGGAAGGCCCAGTCAAAATCGAAATCCTAAACTAATGGTCCGATTTTAATTCTGTTTGCGCCATTCGATTCAGCTTGCCAAAGTGTACTTATGGTATAAATTTAAACAAAATCCGTTCATAAATAACTCGTCTATGGAGTTTTTAAACTTTAAAATAGGCCTAGGGGGCCTAAAAATAGGTCAAAATTAAAAAAAAATTATACCGTTGAATCCGCAACGGCGAGACGAATCCAAATATGTAATAATATTGACAAGTCAAAATTCGACCAAACTCACCGATTTGCCTGGGCTTTAATAAACCCAAGGTTTTTTGAGAAAAATATTTTCGATTCTGGCCGAATGGCTGGGCGAAAATGAAATCTAAGACCATGTCTAGAAGCAGCTCGCCGAGAAAAATCGAATGGCACCAAGTAGAATTCCCTAGGACTTATAGTTTGGGCTACAGAGGACTTTTAAAGTCCAAAAAACGGTCCCCTGGGCCCTCCAGGAAGGCCCAGTCAAAATCGAAATCCTAAACTAATGGTCCGATTTTAATTCTGTTTGCGCCATTCGATTCAGCTTGCCAAAGTGTACTTATGGTATAAATTTAAACAAAATCCGTTCATAAATAACTCGTCTATGGAGTTTTTAAACTTTAAAATAGGCCTAGGGGGCCTAAAAATAGGTCAAAATTAAAAACAAATTATACCGTTGAATCCGCAACGGCGAGACGAATCCAAATATGTAATAATATTGACAAGTCAAAATTCGACCAAAATCACCGATTTGCCTGGGCATAATAAACCCAAGTTTTTTTGAGAAAAATATTTTCGATTCTGGCCGAATGGCTGGGCGAAAATGAAATCTAAGACCATGTCTAGAAGCAGCTCGCCGAGAAAAATCGAATGGCACCAAGTAGAATTCCCTAGGACTTATAGTTTGGGCTACAGAGGACTTTTAAAGTCCAAAAAACGGTCCCCTGGGCCCTCCAGGAAGGCCCAGTCAAAATCGAAATCCTAAACTAATGGTCCGATTTTAATTCTGTTTGCGCCATTCGATTCAGCTTGCCAAAGTGTACTTATGGTATAAATTTAAACAAAATCCGTTCATAAATAACTCGTCTATGGAGTTTTTAAACTTTAAAATAGGCCTAGGGGGCCTAAAAATAGGTCAAAATTAAAAAACAATTATACCGTTGAATCCGCAACGGCGAGACGAATCCAAATATGTAATAATATTGACAAGTCAAAATTCGACCAAAATCACCGATTTGCCTGGGCTTAATTAAACCCAAGGTTTTTTGAGAAAAATATTTTCGATTCTGGGCGAATGGCTGGGCGAAAATGAAATCTAAGACCATGTCTAGAAGCAGCTCGCCGAGAAAAATCGAATGGCACCAAGTAGAATTCCCTAGGACTTATAGTTTGGGCTACAGAGGACTTTTAAAGTCCAAAAAACGGTCCCCTGGGCCCTCCAGGAAGGCCCAGTCAAAATCGAAATCCTAAACTAATGGTCCGATTTTAATTCTGTTTGCGCCATTCGATTCAGCTTGCCAAAGTGTACTTATGGTATAAATTTAAACAAGATCCGTTCATAAATAACTCGTCTATGGAGTTTTTAAACTTTAAAATAGGCCTAGGGGGCCTAAAAATAGGTCAAAATTAAAAAAAAATATACCGTTGAATCCGCAACGGCGAGACGAATCCAAATATGTAATAATATTGACAAGTCAAAATTCGACCAAAATCACCGATTTGCCTGGGCAAGAAAAAACCAAGGTTTTTTGAGAAAAATATTTTCGATTCTGGGCGAATGGCTGGGCGAAAATGAAATCTAAGACCATGTCTAGAAGCAGCTCGCCGAGAAAAATCGAATGGCACCAAGTAGAATTCCCTAGGACTTATAGTTTGGGCTACAGAGGACTTTTAAAGTCCAAAAAACGGTCCCCTGGGCCCTCCAGGAAGGCCCAGTCAAAATCGAAATCCTAAACTAATGGTCCGATTTTAATTCTGTTTGCGCCATTCGATTCAGCTTGCCAAAGTGTACTTATGGTATAAATTTAAACAAAATCCGTTCATAAATAACTCGTCTATGGAGTTTTTAAACTTTAAAATAGGCCTAGGGGGCCTAAAAATAGGTCAAAATTTAAAAAAAATTATACCGTTGAATCCGCAACGGCGAGACGAATCCAAATATGTAATAATATTGACAAGTCAAAATTCGACCAAAATCACCGATTTGCCTGGGCTTAAAAAATTAAACCCAAGGTTTTTTGAGAAAAATATTTTCGATTCTGGGCGAATGACTGGGCGAAAATGAAATCTAAGACCATGTCTACAAGCAACTCGCCGAGAAAAATCGAATGGCACCAAGTAGAATTCCCTAGGACTTATAGTTTGGGCTACAGAGGACTTTTAAAGTCCAAAAAACGGTCCCCTGGGCCCTCCAGGAAGGCCCAGTCAAAATCGAAATCCTAAACTAATGGTCCGATTTTAATTCTGTTTCCGCTATTCGATTCAGCTTGCCAAAGTGTACTTATGGTATAAATTTAAACAAAATCCGTTCATAAATAACTCGTCTATGGAGTTTTTAAACTTTAAAATAGGCCTAGGGGGCCTAAAAATAGGTCAAAATTTTAAAAAATTATACCGTTGAATCCGCAACGGCGAGACGAATCCAAATATGTAATAATATTGACAAGTCAAAATTCGACCAAAATCACCGATTTGCCTGGGCTTTAAAAACCCAAGGTTTTTGAGAAAAATATTTTCGATTCTGGCCGAATGGCTGGGCGAAAATGAAATCTAAGACCATGTCTAGAAGCAGCTCGCCGAGAAAAATCGAATGGCACCAAGTAGAATTCCCTAGGACTTATAGTTTGGGCTACAGAGGACTTTTAAAGTCCAAAAAACGGTCCCCTGGGCCCTCCAGGAAGGCCCAGTCAAAATCGAAATCCTAAACTAATGGTCCGATTTTAATTCTGTTTGCGCCATTCGATTCAGCTTGCCAAAGTGTACTTATGGTATAAATTTAAACAAAATCCGTTCATAAATAACTCGTCTATGGAGTTTTTAAACTTTAAAATAGGCCTAGGGGGCCTAAAAATAGGTCAAAATTTAAAAAATTATACCGTTGAATCCGCAACGGCGAGACGAATCCAAATATGTAATAATATTGACAAGTCAAAATTCGACCAAAATCACCGATTTGCCTGGGCTAACCTGGGCTAAACCCAAGGTTTTTTGAGAAAAATATTTTCGATTCTGGCCGAATGGCTGGGCGAAAATGAAATCTAAGACCATGTCTAGAAGCAGCTCGCCGAGAAAAATCGAATGGCACCAAGTAGAATTCCCTAGGACTTATAGTTTGGGCTACAGAGGACTTTTAAAGTCCAAAAAACGGTCCCCTGGGCCCTCCAGGAAGGCCCAGTCAAAATCGAAATCCTAAACTAATGGTCCGATTTTAATTCTGTTTGCGCCATTCGATTCAGCTTGCCAAAGTGTACTTATGGTATAAATTTAAACAAAATCCGTTCATAAATAACTCGTCTATGGAGTTTTTAAACTTTAAAATAGGCCTAGGGGGCCTAAAAATAGGTCAAAATTAAAAACAAATTATACCGTTGAATCCGCAACGGCGAGACGAATCCAAATATGTAATAATATTGACAAGTCAAAATTCGACCAAAATCACCGATTTGCCTGGGCAAATAAAACCCAAGGTTTTTTGAGAAAAATATTTTCGATTCTGGCCGAATGGCTGGGCGAAAATGAAATCTAAGACCATGTCTAGAAGCAGCTCGCCGAGAAAAATCGAATGGCACCAAGTAGAATTCCCTAGGACTTATAGTTTGGGCTACAGAGGACTTTTAAAGTCCAAAAAACGGTCCCCTGGGCCCTCCAGGAAGGCCCAGTCAAAATCGAAATCCTAAACTAATGGTCCGATTTTAATTCTGTTTGCGCCATTCGATTCAGCTTGCCAAAGTGTACTTATGGTATAAATTTAAACAAAATCCGTTCATAAATAACTCGTCTATGGAGTTTTTAAACTTTAAAATAGGCCTAGGGGGCCTAAAAATAGGTCAAAATTAAAAACAAATTATACCGTTGAATCCGCAACGGCGAGACGAATCCAAATATGTAATAATATTGACAAGTCAAAATTCGACCAAAATCACCGATTTGCCTGGACAAAAAACCCAAAGTTTTTGAGAAAAATATTTTCGATTCTGGCCGAATGGCTGGGCGAATATGAAATCTAAGACCATGTCTAGAAGCAGCTCGCCGAGAAAAATCGAATGGCACCAAGTAGAATTCCCTAGGACTTATAGTTTGGGCTACAGAGGACTTTTAAAGTCCAAAAAACAGTCCCCTGGGCCCTCCAGG
>CM064487.1:137883011-137991960 GCA_032716605.1 Paralithodes platypus
TCACTTTAAAGTTTACTAGTAACAAATCAAATAGCAGCATTGAGAAAGTCCCTAATTTCAAGAAAGCAAATTTTCATAAACTTAAATCAAAGCTTAAAGAAACTGACTGGAGCTTTCTGACTAACAATAACGACATAAATACATCTTGGGAGTGTTTCACAACCACTTACCTTAAGGCAGTGCAAGACTGCATACCATCGAAAATACGGCGTGCAGGCCATAATGATAAGCCCAAATGGTGGAATAAAGATATTTCAGACTGTCTGCTTGCTAAAAAATTTGCTAATGATAGATTAAAATCCTCACAAAATGACAAAGAACAGGTGAAATTTGTAGAGCTACAACGCAAAGCCAAAAAGTTAATTAAGCAAAGTAAAAAGACCCTGGAGTTACATGTTGCGAATCAAAGTAAAACAAACCCGAAAAAATTCTATAGTTATATCAGAAAGAAAAAAGTAGTTACTTTAACTGTTGGACCGTTAGTCGATGAAAATGGATAATACACCAAAGACGAAGTACAAATGAGTAATGCCCTCAATACCTTCTTTGCATCAGTTTTTACAACCGAAGACCTCAGTGATATCCCTACACCATCGCCGATTCAGATTGATAATTCAGATGTTCTAAGCAATATCACCGTTACAGAGAGAGAAGTATTGAATTGTTTAGATAAACTTAAGGTAAATAAAATGCCTGGACCTGATACAATCTCGCCTAGAGTTCTAAAGGAAGCTAAGGATGAGCTCTCCAAACCACTGACATTGCTATTCAATGAATCCTTGCAGTCTGGGACTATGCCTGATCAGTGGAAGCTAGCCAACGTAACACCGATATTAAAAAAAGGCAGCAAATCCCTACCCAGTAACTATCGTCCAATTAGCTTAACCTCAATTGGTCCTGATGTGGCGGCGTCTACGCCGTGGGGCCACCTCCCGAGGCTGCCAACCGCGGATGGCTGCCGACCCTCCACAGCCGAAGACAAAATCAACGACCAGTGGAGGAAAACCGGATGCCGGCCGCGGGGAGCAGTTTCGGGAGCCAAACCGTCACAACCATCCCCTGCCCCCTCCCTGGGGGCACGGGTCCTTGGAGCGGCTTCGGTCGCGCCGGGAATTTCCACACCTCTCACACCACACACACACATCACACAGTTTTTCCTACACCGAGAAATGACTCTCCGGCTGTCATTTCTCGAAGACTTCTTCTAGCCGGAGACATTGAGAGCAACCCAGGACCCACGTTCACATACATATGTCCAACTTGCTCAAAACCCATCACTTCGAGTCGCCATACTAAGGGTTCAGTCCTCTGCAATTCATGTGGGAACTGGACCCACTTCACCTGCACAACACTTGCCTCCAAGAAACACTACACAAACACCTGGACCTGTTCCTCATGCCCCTCCCTCTCCCAGTCAAATCCCTCGCCTAAAACCCGTCCACCTCTCCTCCCCAACCCACCTAACCTTCCCATATCATCCACTCCCCCCCCTAAAACCCGTCCACCTCTCCTCCCTAACCCACCTAACCTTCCCATACCATCCACATCCTCAACTCAACACACCACACCCCATCCTAATCCATTCCAACCCCCATCTCCTGCTCCCCAATCCCCACCCCCACCTCACCCATCCCAACCCCCAGCCCCTCCCTCACCCCCACCCCCCCCATCACCCCCACCCCCACCCCATCCTCGTGCAGCAGCACCCAACGTACATCGTGCACATAACATTAACATTCTTCAACTGAACATAGATGGCATCAACACAAAGAAACACGAACTCTCACACTTCATCAAACAACACAACATACACATTGCCATCTTACAAGAAACAAAACTCCGCACAACACAAAAAACACCCACATTTCATAATTTCACCACCATCAGACAAGACCGGGCTGTCGGCGGGGGCGGTGGACTCATCACCCTGGTACACAAAGAAATATCATACATAGTAACCAGTGTACAAACCAAATCACTCCTCCCCCCAAATGATAAAACAACAGAAATACAGTCAATTAAAATACGCACTGGCAACAACTCCAACATAACCATCATAAACACATACATCCCTCCCCAAACATCCCCTACAGTACCAAATGAATACAGACCACACTTACAACACATCACAAACACCCCACACACCCCACACATCATCCTGGGTGGTGACTTCAACGCCAAGACGTCGGCCTGGTTTGTCGACAACCCCGACACAGACAGAGGGCTGGTACTACAAAACCAAACCGATAACCTCATCATCCTTAACGACATCCATCAACATACCCATATTCCTCACCAAGCCCTCTATAACCCATCATCTCCAGACATCACCTTTTGCTCCCCAGAACTCGCCCCCACAACATCCTGGAGGGTGGTCAGAACCTTAGGCTCTGACCACCTCCCGATCATTATCACCACCAAAACCAGACTCACCCCAGCTAGCCACAAACACACATACACCAATTATAAAAGAGCTAACTGGGAAGCATTCACAAATGAGACAGAACAACACTTCACAACTCTAAACAGTACACCCATCACTAACATCAACAATGCTGTACACATACTCAATAAAACTATCCAAAACGCTGACAAGAAACACATTCCAAGAGGTAACAGAAAAAGACACAACCCCAACTTCACACCAGAAATTCAAAACCTCATCAGACAACGCGACATACTGAAACACTCCCCAGCACCCCACACACAAGACATCACACAACAAATTCAAGCACTCAACACCCAAACTAACAACAAAATACAAGAACAACAAAAACTAAATTGGAATAACTTCCTACAAACACTTGATCACAAAACAAACCCCAAAAAACTATACAAAACACTAAACAGCATCACACTTTCCAACAGCAACACAACACAATCACATGCTGCAATCACAACAACAGACTCTACTCCTTCATGTAAACAACAAGCAAACACTCTCATCAATCACTTTTCACATGTCAGCCACCTAAAACCTCACAAAGACGACCGACGTGTCATCCGACGTAAGAGACAATTCCCCACAGACCCTGACTATACACCCTTCACCAATCACCAGACAAAGCATATCATCAACAATCTCAAGCACTCACCCGCCTGTGGCCTAGACAACATAAGCAACATACACCTCAGACACCTGGGACCACAAGGCATACAAGCACTCACTAACATATCAAACTACAGCTATTCACACAACACAATACCAGACATTTGGAAGCATGGTATCATCATCACTTTCCCCAAACCCAACAAAGACCCCACGCTACCCTCCTCGCACCGCCCCATCACACTCCTTTGCTCCCCTCCAAAGTCATGGAACGCCTAGTATTACAACTAATTACACCTGACCTACCCCTAGCTCCAACACAACATGGCTTTAGGCCACTGCACTCCACAAACACTCTTCTCACAGACCTTACACAAAGAGCTTTCGACGGCATCAATTCAGCTAGACCACCACACAGATCACTATTAGCCACACTCGACATTAGTAAAGCCTTCGATGCCATCCCCCGCCACAACCTAACAAACAAAATCTACAACACAAACATGCACAACAACACAAAACGGTGGCTGGCCAACTTCCTAGCAGGCAGATGTGCACACGTATCTTTTGCCGGTCAGTCATCTAAAATCAGAAACTTTCCAAACGGAGTCCCACAAGGATCCGTCCTATCGCCCGCACTCTTCAATCTGTACATGCACGATATAACTACACCCAATACGCCCCAAATAAACTTAGCCTCCTATGCAGATGACATAACACTCACATGCACACACCATGACCCAAAAAGAGCAACAGATCTCCTTCAACCCTATCTCAACACACTACATGGCTGGTGCACTACAAACAGACTTAATCTAGCCCCAGCCAAATCCACCGCAACCCTGCTCACAAGTTGGACAGGAGAACACGAATACATCCCTCAACTCACCATAAACAACACACCCCTAACACATACACACACACCCAAAATCCTAGGAGTAACATATGATACTCATATGACATTCAAACAGCACACCACAAACATTAAAAAGAAACTGACACCCAGACTTAACGCCCTCAGGTCACTTGCTCACACAAAATTTGGACACAACAAAGAAACTACCACCACAGTATATAAACAATACATAAGATCAGTGATGGAATACGCAAGCCCAGCCTGGGCTTCTAAACCTAGCTGAAACACATCATAAGACCTTACAGACTATTCAAAACAAAGCCCTGAAGATCATTACAGGCTGCACAGCTACTGCACCCACAGATCACCTACATCAAGAAACCAAAATCCTCAAAGTCAAAGACCATCTGGACATGAGAGGCACTCAATTCCTGGCAGCAGCCTCCACGAACCAAGACCACCCACTAAACTACATGGCAACACACCCACAGACACCAAGAAATATCAAAACAACACCCAGCACACGGTATCACACACAATTATTGTCCTCTCTCCCTCCCTGCCCACCCCGAACCAACATCCAGAAGCACATCCATACTCATATCTCTCACCGATCCATCCACTCACTCACAGACAACACACAGCTGCATGCACGACCTCCCGAAATCCATCCTTCCGAATCCTCCCTTCCTCGCGAGGACAGAGTCCACCTGGCCAGGCTGAGATGCGGACACCATCCAGCTCTCCTGAGCTATCAGAAGAGACTGGATGACTCCGTTGTCGACGCCTGCCCGGGATGTAACACAGCACCCCATACCATTAAACACATCATAGAAGACTGCATTTCACACAACCACTTACGCCAACAACACAATCTACACTCAATGAGAGCTCTGTGGGAAAGCCCGATCGTGGCCATGGCCTTTCTCAGGGACTCGGGGCTGTTCGGCCAGGCAGCTTAGGGAACAACAACAACAACAACAACCTCAATTGTATGTAAAATGCTAGAAACGGTCATAAGAGACAGATCGTAAATCACTTAGAGGCAAATAACTTACTTAAAGATACTCAACACGGCTTTCGTAAAAAACGTTCCTGTTTAACCCTCGTCTAGCTGGGGGTTTTGGGCTATTTTGGGCATATTCAGGCCCTCCTGAATGATCAATCAAGTATCTGCATGAAAAGAAATGTATTCAGCAAAAAACTAGGCACTACAAGCTTCAAAATGAGACTAGAACGAGCTACGTAGCACTCGTCGTTTTGATGCAGTGGTATCACCAACATGGGAGTTTAGCGTATAGCGGCATATTTTTTCCAGATACGCTCACTACTGGCTACACTGCCGGCCTCTCGAGAAAAGAGGAAGCGTGAGTCAGTGGGCGGCGGTAAGCCCTGGGTGTCGGCCGTGTGGCCTGCTGCGCTCCCGGCCATTTGCACTCTATTTTAACCCTTTAAAAGCCTTAATAATGCTCCTAACTTGCTGCTTTTTAGATACGGTCTTAAGTCGGGCCCCGCTCTTTAAGTGTTAACAAACCTCTTAGACTTCTTCCACGATATCCTCAACCTCTACGATGAGAGTAAAGCTGTAGATATTATATACCTTGATTTTCAAAAGGCCTTTGACAAAGTTCCCCACAAACGTTTACTGCTAAAACTAAAAGCGCATGGAATACAAGATGGTGTGTTAAAATGGATAGAAAATTGGCTCAGCGACAGAAAGCAAAGAGTAGTCATAAACGGTAAGGCATCTAAATGGACCAATGTAAGTAGCGGGGTACCCCAGGGATCGGTACTAGGACCAATTCTCTTTCTAATTTACATCAACGACATAGATGAGGGTCTCACCTGTACAATCTCAAAATTTGCTGACGATACACAAATTGTAAATAGCGTACTCTCAAAAGAACAAGTTGACGATATGCAACACAATCTAGATAAATTGTCATGTTGGGCCCAAATTTGGCAAATGAGTTTCAATGCGGATAAATGTAAAGTGCTACATATTGGATACCTAAATGAGAAAGCAAACTATTCGATGAATGGCACTCAGCTTAAGAATGTAAACAGAGAAACCGATCTGGGAGTAACAATATCGAGTAACCTAAAACCGAGTCAACAATGTTCAGAAGTTGTTAAGAAGGCAAACAAAATAATTGGCTTTATAGGCAGGTCATTTGAGCATAAATCCAAAGAAGTTATCCTAACCCTTTACAATTCCTTAGTCCGCCCTCTTCTGGAATACTGCGTTCAATCCTGGTGCCCTTATTACCAAAAAGATATAAACAAGCTAGAACGAGTTCAACGTAGAGTTGCCAAAATGATACCTAGCCTAAAGAACAAACCATACGAAGAGCGTCTTAGAGAATTAAATCTATTTCCTTTAACCCAGCGCAGATTAAGAGGTGACTTAATTCAAGTGTTCAAAATCATCAAAGGCATTGACAATATGAACTGTAGTGAGTACTTCACTATCGACCAATCTAATTACACGCGGGGAAACGGTTGCAAAATTATTGGTAAATCTTTTAACTCACACGAATCTAAGAATTTCTTCTTTAATCAAGTTGTCAACTTGTGGAATGGGCTTCCCCGAGATGTTATAGACTGCAGCACCGTTGATTGATTTAAACTCCGCTTAGACAAATATCTCACATCAAACCCGCGACTGACAGCGTTTGTAAATTAATAACTTTATTTTATCCCCCCCTCAGTTACTAACCCATCTGTCCCCTACTAACTTCCTAATCCTGCCACGGACATTAGTTCCAGGGCAGTAGTTCCCTTTCCAATGTTCCCTTACCCACTCTAAACCACTGTTTGGACACTTGATCCTCAGTGTTTTGGAGGACAAACAACCTAGAAGGATCACTAGACCTGTTGTTGCTTGATTTCCTTTGTACTCCTTTGTACTCTCCTTTAGTGTCTGAGTATATACTACTTTACTTATTTCCAACATCGTGATATTATTCTGTTTTTCAATTTATAATTCATAAACAGTGGTCCCGCATGTTTGGCGACAAGATGGAATATCTATGTGCCCGCGCACTTGGCGATCTTCCGCTGGAAATTGTGGATTTTCGTTCATTTGAAGATAAAGAAATTCTTGCAGAAAAATTACTTGCGCGATTACAGTGAGTGGATGAATAGTGTTAGTGTTCTTGTATTTGTAGCATTGTCACATGACTTGGAAGAACTAGCTTTTCTATGAAATAATAGACCAGCTTATTATTATTACAAATACAAAATAGGATTTATGTAAAATGTAAAGTTATTATGAGAGTGAGAAACTGGAAGTAAAAGATACTTTGACAAAACCTGTATTATTACCCAAGAAGCATCAACTACATAGGATTTATTTAGTAACAAAAATGCATCAAGCGTCAACTGTGTAGTATGTATGCTGTGAATTCGCTCTCAATTTTGTACATTTTGGCGCTCAACCCGGGCCGTGGGGACAGTGTGGTGGGTACTGCAATGCAGCGGTAGTATGGTCACCACACCTGAAGAAACACATAAAAAAATTAGAGAAAGTGCAGAGAGTTGCTACAAAGATGGTACCAGCGCTGAGAGAATTACAGTACATACATACAAACATCAAACAGTTTCAGCCTCTTGTCCTAATGGCGGCATTCCAGTCAACCCTGTTAAGGGCTGCTTCACTTGTCAAGTTTTTGGATTTGAGATCGGCACGTATAATCCAATCCCAGGTCTCGGTCCACCCCTTGGTGCAGCTCCCTCCACAATCACAGATGCATTTTTTCACCCAATTTTGTTCATCCGTTCTCTCCACATGTCCATACCATCCCAGTCTACTTGTACGCATCACCTCGCTAATACTCTTTATACCTAAACGTCTCCTCAGCTCAACATTTGTTATTCTATCCTGCAGCCTGACCCCACACATCCATCTCACCATTCTCATCTCATTACGTTCCATTCTGTTGACATTAGAGATGGACCGAATATTCGTTTCGTATTCGTATGTGCGAATATTCGCTATGTTTATCAATATTCGTATTTCCATTCATAGCTATTTGCAAACATGTGAATATTCTCACGAAACCAATAGAAGCTATACAAAAATGTAAAATATTACATTTTAAAGCGTGCGTTCGCTTGTACGATGTCGGGGAAAGGCATGCTTCTTTATTAAACCCTGTAAGTACCATAGTACAGTATGTGAATGTTTTTTAAACTAATGGAACTGAAATTGTGTACATCGACTTCCATACCAATCTGATGATCTCTGAACGTTGAAATAATTGTAATACTGTAGTTCCGAAATCTGACCTTGTTCATTATAACGGAATAAATGGTCTTGGTACAATGTTGCCAATGTACCGGCTACCGCTAGATCTAGCGAATCACTTCCATCACTTCCATATAGCGACATCAAGATGTGATGAATTCTAGCGATATTCAAGTTATGTTCCCTATTTTAAGGAATTGTAGAGATTTTTCGATTGTTAAAGATTATTCTAGATACTTCAACATATGTTTTCTAGTGACATACAAGTTTTTAGTGTCTGGTGACTATCTAGCGATTTGTCAATGCTATTCTAGCATACATTTGCGCTTTAGTTTATCATGCATTGTTTAATATATTTGCCCTATTTCTCCAGAAGACTTCCTACATGATATAGTGTATTGTTCTAGTGATAATTAAATATTATACAGGGCTATTTTAAGTTGGCTAATGATTATGAAACAGTAATATGCTGGACGATGAGAATACTGTATGTAAACAAGTCTCGGATATCACTGATAATTTTTGGCATTTTCTGCCAAAAGCCTAATCAGTGGTGGTAACGAAACACGCAGCTTTACACATTCACATCGTCATTGGCTTCCGGTAATTAATTTCATAGTAATTTAATTAACGTTTGTTGGTGATATAAAAAGAATTACCAGTTCTTGAAGGATGACAATTTCATCCTTCAAGAAAGATTGAAATATTCGCTATTCGCTATTCGTATTCGCAAATTTTACCAAAAAATTTTTTTATTCGTATTTGCAAATAGTGAAAATTGATATTCGTTCCATCTCTAGTTTACATCCTCTACTTTAACGGCCCATGTTTCTGAGGCATACATCATTGCACTTCTAACACATGAGGCATACACCTTTCCCTTCAGGGGGAGAGGCATTCTTTTCATGGCCAGAATTGGCAGCAGTTCTAGCGACAGTGGCAGCCTCGGCCCCACCACCGGCAGAGATGGTATCTCCTAGGTAACAAAACTTGTCCACCAGCTCCAATGACTCATTTCCAAAATTCACAGCCACAGGATCATCACTTAACACAAGCTCGCCTTTGCACACTACGCGCTCAAATTTCTCTATTTCTGACTTATCCTTCGGCAGGAATCCCTTTATTCTACTACAACGCTTACTCCCATGGTGCACCCAGCGTCGACAGATGCTACATTGAATCGGGTTAGTGCCCACACCCTTTCCACACACTTCACATGGGTATGCACCGCTCTTTTCCACATTGCCTCGTCTCAATCTACAATGCATAACCTTGGTTTTGCTAATATTGACTCTTAAACCTTTGCTCGGCATGCCCTCTCTCCATCTTCTGAATTTGGCCTCAGCATCTTGCATATTGTCAGCTATTAGGACTAAATCGTCTGCATAAAACAGTTCCAACGGGAGTCCGCCTCTAAAAACTCTAGACAGTGCCTCCAGGACCATAATAAAGAGGAGGGGGCTTAACACTGAAGCCTGATGAACTCCAACACGGACTGCGAACTCATCACTCAGTACACCCTTCACCCTCACCGCATTTCGCGAATCCTCATACATCTTCATTATCACACGCACCAGCCACTCTTCCACACCAAGTTTCCTCATAGCCTGAAGTAACCTCGAAACGGCACCATACTATTTTTGCCGACTTTACAATGACTCACAATTACAATGTACAATTTTAACAATCACATCCGAACTGCGTCTGATGCGGAAATTCGCCCCAAATGTTTTTGGGCGCGGCCCGGCCGAGATTCGATGTCGGGCCCGCCATGTGGGAGGCGAGCGCTTTGTCCACTACACCAAGAGAAGTACTCCACTTGGCGTGATAGGTCAAGCAGATTCCAGCATCGAATGCAGTTACAGATACTTTGCCACAATCCAGGTATTACATCACATTATCGTCCACAGGGGAGGTGTGGTGGAGTGGTCTTGCCACTGGCCTGGTAATCCAAAGGTCCCGGGTTCAAATCCCGATGTATCAATGGGAAGATATTATTGGGATGGAATTTGTGCTGTACCTGGTATCAGTGCATTACCACAAGCCCACCGAAACGTCAATAAAATACCCTCATTGTTCCCTGATTAAATAGCACTGTATGAATATTCCCATATTCAAAATATGCTATAGGGGTGCAATGCATGGTGAGTTATCTGCTCAACAGGTGGCGTTGTGTGTGTGTAAGTGTGAGAGTCCGAGTGTAGGGGGTGAGACAGTGAAGCACGGGAACGAGGTGGCTTCAGAGATGGGTCGTTTCGGGCCATGAGTGAGCACCGTGCCTCATGTGAAGGCAAGATGGCAGGAGCTCGTTGTACTCTACGTGCTTCACATGTCTCACTCCCTAGACTGGAACAAGACCTCACAGGCTTCACTGTTCATTGTAAAGCGGTGAATGTTAAGGCTCTCAGCCTATGCCCGAGAGGAAGTAAGTTGGAATATAGAAAAAAAAAAAAAAAAAAAAAAAGTAGCGAAGACTCCGAGCGAGCGAAAGCAAGCGAGGCACGAGTCTGAGCGTGTCAACTACAGCGAGGCTCCGAGACAACGATCACCAGCGACATGCCTTATATCCGTCACTTGCTGGGTCACACACCACGGCGAGGAGGCAGTGCAGGAACCACCCCATCTGCTACCATACCTCCCCAACGAACCGGAGTCACTTGGACATCATCTCTGAGAATTTCTGAGAGCTCTAGCCTTAGCAACTGTTGTAGCCAACCAGTTAAGGCAAGCCAGTACACCATGGGGATTTACTTAGCCCATATGTACAGCACCCCAACTAAGCCTCTCAGATATCCCACCGCTGCCACCAGTGAAGTAACGTCGAAACGGCACCATACTATTTTTGCCGACTTTACAATGACTCACAATTACAATTTACAATTTTAACAATCACATCCGAACTGCGTCTGATGCGGAAATTCGCCCCAAATGTTTTTGGGTGCGGCCCGGCCGAGATTCGAACTCGGGCCCGCCACGTGGGAGGCGAGCGCTGTAGCCACTACACCAAGAGAAGTACTCCGCTTGGCGTGATAGCTCAAGCAGATTTCAGCATCGAATGCAGTTACAGATACTTTGCCACAATCCAGGCATTACAAGCCCACTTCACAACATCTCTAGGCACCCTGTCAAAGGCCTTCTCCAGGTCTACAAACACAACGTAAAGATCCCTGCCTTTTAGTAAGTATCTTTCCTGTATCTGCCTAACTATGAAGATAGCATCGGTTGTACCACGCCCTGGCATAAAACCAAACTGCATATCATCAATGGAGATGCTTTGCCTGATCAAACCCTCAAAGACTCTCACAGACCTTCATGATTTGGTCAAGCATTTTCAGGCCCCTATAATTACCTCTATCTAGCGCATCCCCTTTTCCTTTGTATATACTATTACACTTGTGTGCCAATCCTCTGGGGTTTTAGTAAATATCTTTCCTGTATCTGCCTAACTATGAAGATAGCATCGGTTGTACCACGTCCTGGCATAAAACCAAACTGCATATCATCAATGGAGATGCTTTGCCTGATCAAACCCTCAAAGACTCTCTCACAGACCTTCATGATTTGGTCAAGCATTTTCAGGCCCCTATAATTACTTCTATCTAGGGCATCCCCTTTTCCTTTGTATATATATACTATTACACTTTTGTGCCAATCCTCTGGGATTTTCTCATCTTTAACCCTCTGTTCCCGGAAGGGCTCTTGAACGCCCATAAAAAAGCATACACGAGCTACCCGGAAGGGCTCTTAAACACCCATGACGTCAAAGCCTGTGAGCTTGGTGTGCGAGGCGTCGGTCCGACGCATGTAAACAACAGCCGGCAGGACCGACGCTCCGCATCTCCGGCCACAAGAAGGAGAGCGTCGCTTGTTCGTGTGTGCCTGTATGTTGTTGTTAAGTATCGAAAAGTGGTGTAAAGTGGCTGTTTTGGCCATAAAGTTATCTCCAATGAAATCATCATCACAGCTCAACCAGTTGACTTAGAGAGCTCTACTTAATGCCATTCTACAGGTAAATAACACAGCTACGCTTGGGGATGCGCGGGAATGCGGGAAGCAGTCTGATTAACGAATATACGGTAGCCTAGCCTAGACGTTTTTCGGCCAAAACACCCGGTTTTCGAGGAATATATATATAATACATAGCCGGGGCTGGAGGGTTAATAATGGTGTTTATCAACTCGGTGACTAAGTTGACACCAGTCTCCCCTGAGGCTTTTATCATCTCAGCGACAATGTCAGAGCAAAGACTAGAAAGGCTAGGCCTGCCAACGCTGAAGGAAAGAAGAGAGAGGGGAGACATAATAGTAATGTATAGGTGTGTTAGATGTATGGAAAAGATTGACAAAGCAAACTTTATAGAGAGGGAAAATTGTAGAACTAGAGGGCATACATTTAAATTGAGGAAAGGCGTCTGGCCCGGGGAGACGCTTTATATGAAGGGTGCGCCTGAAAGTGTGGTGGTTCGCTCTGCTGCATACTTGCCTGCCGAGATCGGAACCTCTCCGTGTGGTCGGGGGCCGGGGAAGTGCTGGAGGGACCTAGGTGACCCTGGTCTCTGGGTCTTCTCCTGAATGACCTAGATGTGTGTAAATTTGTATTTTGTTTGTGTGTGTTCATTGTTTTCTGTTATGTTGTCACTATTCGGGCTCTGTCTTGAGTTGCCCCCCCCCCCCCCCCCAAAAAAAAAAGGAAAAGTGGGGATTGGGCCTGAGTATATACATACATACCTGTACATGTACAGTATATATTTATTATAATATTTATTTATTATTTTTTCACCAACCAACTTTACTTCTAAACTCAATTAACCCCTCAGACCCGGTTGGGCTCTGAGGCACCCATAACAAACACCCCCCGCGGAACACGGTAGGGCTCTGAGGCTCCGGGTGCTTGCGTATATGCTTTCGAATGGCGCGCGTAAATTTTTGTTGTTGTGGGATGGTAGACAGCGCCACCAGACGTGAACTACGCCACGGCATCGGTCTCTACCCCGACGCCATCATGGATAGTATGCCAATAAGTGATTCCGCTGTGTCCGATACCGTGCTCCCTACGACGCCCGCCCAAGCTCGTTGCGGCTTACGCAGACGACACCGCCTAAATGTGTTATCTCCAGTAGGTATTGAGGAGACATTGAGAGTTTATGAGCGTGCTGAAGGAGAGCATATTGTTGATGATGAAGACAGTGATAAATTGTCTAATTATAAGTCTAGTGATTATGGCGATGACAGTGACAATGGTACTCAATTTAAGGGATTTGCGAGTGAACATGAGAGTGATGAAGGTGATGTAACAGCTTTCGTGGAAGCTGTTGAAGGTGAAGAGAGTGAAGTGGGGAAAGTGAGTGAGTGGGAGAGTTCAAGGTCAATCTCCAAGTTTCACTTGAGTGACACGACTCCAAGCCCTTCGCCAGCTAAATCGCCTTTCAAGCTACGCTTTTATAAGAAGCAGGTACAGTACTTGAGAAGGTGGCCGCAGTAGCCAGGGAAGAAGCCAAAAGACTTGGTGAGGATGAGGCTGTGAGTGAGGGTGAGCGTGGTGACTCATCTCGCCCGCCATTGTCTCCCTTATCTACCCAAGCCACCCAAGATGACCCGGGTGCCCCCCATTCTTCCCCACCACCCCTACCACTGCCAAGGGTTGAGGACCCCCCACTTTCGGCCTATTTGCCTCCTAGGTCCCCCGACAGGAGACATACTGCTGCCGAAAAGGGGAAAGGCAGGAAATATGTCAAAAAAGGACAGCAAACTAGGCGGGCTTTGTTCGAGGCTCCCGTGGCGTCCACCCCTGCTGGCCCCAGTCATACGCCCCCGCAACTTTCCCCACGGTCCTCCCCACCTCTCCAGCCATCAACATGTGTTCCTGACGAAGTTTTTGAGCTCGCATCACCAATACCTGGGCCTAGTGACAGTGGAACATTGCTTCCTGCCACTCGTCGCAGGCAAAGGAGCCCAGAACCTCGGGGGGACATAGCCTTACCTGCCACTCCTTCCCCACCTCGCCCCCCCACACGCCGCCCACGCATCACTCGTTCCCCGCCAGATTATGTGGGGGACACTGACGATGAAGGGCACCTCACAGATGACTCTGGCCATGACTATATAGGTCCACCGTCAGGGCAAGATGACCACTCTGACGACGACGACTACGACTACATGGACGACCCTCAACCCATCCGCTCCGCCCGGGGGCGTCGTGCTGTGGCCCGCCCTGGCCGCCCTAGGGCGCGCGCCTCCCGAGTTGGCCGTGGGCGTGCTGGGCCACCACCTGGAGCTCCTCGTGTGCGTCGCCAAGACCCATTCTACGTTTTCCAGTGGGAAGACCTGGCTGACGGGGAAGATTACAACCCTGATGTGCCAGCTTTTGATGAGGTACAGGAGGGTTCAGGAATTACCCCCAATTTTCACGCAGGCCCCAATGCTCCACCACATGAGCTTTTTGAGGCCTTTTTTGATGAGGAGGTTACCGGATTTGTCATCAAGGAGACCAACAAGCAGCACCAATTCCAGGTCCACATGTTTGACAAGGTGACCAAGGGCCACATGAGGCAGTGGACCCCAGTGACTCATCACGAGTTCATGGTCTTCCTGGCACTCACCATGCTAATGCCTCATGTCAAGAAGCATAGGTTGCCTGACTATTGGATCACCAATGATCTCATATCCACCCCTGCCTTCAGGAAATATATGTCTCGCGACCGGTACCTTGACATCCTCGCAGCGCTCCATCTTGTCACCAACACCGACGTTCACTGCCCAGACAAGCTGTGGAAGATTAGGACGTTGTACGAGATGATGCGACACCGCTTCTCCTCCTACTTCAAGCCCTTCCGCAAGGTCGTCATTGATGAGTCTCTTATGCTGTTCCGGGGAAAGCTCAGCTTCCGGCAGTACATCCCCTCAAAGAGACATCGCTTTGGCATAAAATTCTTTGTGCTGTGCGACTGCCGAACTGGCTATGTCCTGGACTTCCTGGTCTACAGCGGGAAGGAAGGGGACGTGCTTGTGGACCCCCTCATTGGCTTTGGCGGAGCAGTGGTGCAAGCCATGATGGACCGCTATTTCCATAAGAATCACGTCCTCTACACGGACAACTGCTACACGTCCCCCACTCTCTCAAAGTACCTCCATGAGCGCAAGACGGGGACTGTAGGCACAGTACGAGGGAGAAGGAAGGGCATGCCACCTTTCCCTCCAAAGACCAAGAAAGGCGATGTGGTCCGGAAGAAGTCGGGGCCCATTCTGGCTATCCACTGGCACGACCAGCGGAAGGTCAACCTCCTGAGCACCATCCACAAGGGGGAAATGGTGGAGACTGGCAAGGTGGATCGCCGCACCCAGGCCAGGGCGACCAAGCCCGATGCTGTCATGGACTACAACATCAACATGAGGCTGGTGGACAAGTCCGACGTGCAGATAGGCTTCATTGACTGTCGGCGTACCTCGTGCAGATGGTACAAAAAGTTCTTTCTGCACATGGTGGACATGTCCATTCTGAATGCCTACAATATTTACAAGCTTCGGAATGAGAACACACCCAGGAAGTTCAATAGCCTGCGGAGGTTCCAAAAGCAGGTGTTGAAGGAGCTCCTGGAGAAGTATGCAATGCCACAGAGGGCAGTGGCACATTTCTGGGCCTGCCGCTACTGACCGCTTGCACTGTGCATATTACATGAATATGCACAGGCTAATTTCCCTGCCTCTGACAGCAGCAGGAAGAAAGCAGCAGAAGCGGTGCCATGTCTGCTACAACACCAGGCTGAGGGCGAGGTCAGAGAAATAGTCCACCATGGAGTGTGTGGAGTGCAAGGTGCCACTCTGTGCTGAAGGGTGCTTCTTTGATTACCACTCCAAGCAGGAGTTCTAATCATAGTGAAAGTACCAAAGATAGTTAGTTATGTAGAGCAGATTAACCAGACCACTGAGCCCCATACGGAACTCTCATAGGTCTGGCCCGAAGGATTAGATCAGATTACTGAAAGGAGCTTAAGGCGACGCAAAAAACGGACGATGGGGGGGGGAGGAAAATGACTGAGAATCGGATAAAAGGTCAGTGAATGATTTAGTACCAAAACAAGCCGTACGCAGACGGGCAGTATCTGGGCAGTCAAAGATGTGGCGAACAGTTAGAGGGGAATGACAGGAGCATGTAGGGGGCGGAGTGCGGGGAGTGGACATCAAATAACCGTGAGTCAGCTGGGAATGGCCTATCCTAAGTCTAGTTAGTAAAACTTCCTCACACCTGTGAGACCTGGAAGACGAGGGCCAAGGACGGACAGAAGGTTTGATTGCACAGAGTTTATTATTGCAGGGTAGAGCATCCCAATGAGATTGCCACGTGCAAAGAATAGAAGTAAGGACAGCCAATCACCTCACCCGGTTGCCTGTGGCCAAAGCCATAAGGAACACAGCCTTCTTTAAGATTGAATCAAAATCTGGAGCGCGATTATACTTTGGAGAATGAAGTACAGTACACTTAACCCTCCGTTATCGCGGGTTTGGTTATAGCGTTTCACCGTTATCGCGCATACCTAAAAAACCCAAATATTCTGTTACCGCGAGTCCTAGAGCCGTTATCGCGGTCCCTCTTTGACGGGAAAACTCGAAAATCCCGCCTGTCTACGTCACCGCCAAGCATGGGGTGATTCAGCAGCTGATTGGCTTGACGTCGGAGCGAGGTGGGGCTTTCATTGGCTGTTTTTTTCTGTTCTTATATTTATTAATCATGTATAATACAGTGGAGCACCGAAAACAAGAGCAATAATAATGAAAGACTCAACATCAAACTAGAAAACACAAACAAACAAGTGAATCCAATGAATCTGAAATTATCAAAATCAGAGCGTCACTTGCGCATTTTACGGCCGCCATCTTTGATGTCGTCAACATAAGCCAGACGCTTCTAAGTCCACCCGCCTTTTACTTGCTTATTTGTGCCTGAACCTCTTATCTCTCGCATTTATTATGACCTCTAGTGCATTCAGTGATAGGGATGGTGGGCTTGGTGGTAATGATGTAGGAATTGAAAGCCCGAGACCATCAAAACACAGTCAAGTCAAGTGCCGTGCCTGACGAAAGCCACAGAAACGACGATGGGCTAGGCTAGGCCTAGGCTATAATAAATATGATTATGTTTTCAAATAAAGTCTATGTGGTAAGTAATATCCTCATAATATGAATTTTTAAATATTTTCAATATACTGTATATTTATTGGATGTAGGCTTATTTAAGGGGAGAAATGGGTACTTGGGTGACAGTTTGGACGAATCTGGGGGCGAAAAGTTGGGACCTAGGAACCAAATTATTTTCCCCCATAAGTGATTAAGTTCCATTATCGCGATTCTCGTTATAGCGGCACCAATTAGGCACCAAAACAGAGGGTTGAGTGTAAACCCTAGCCATTTCGGACCTCTAAATGTCGGAAACCCGTACTTGCCTGACCGGCAACGGCCTCCCGGATACGTACAGTACTTCCGTTTGCCGGACATTTCCGTCATCGTTCCGACCGACTCTCGTCCCCGGGTGAATGTCCGTCAAAACGGGATCCGTTGGAGCGCCGGTATAAAGGGTGAACTGGCTCACTGAGTCACCTGCTTGAACGAGACGCGTCAGTACATTCTAGCTGGTGTTGTGTTACACATATCTTCCGTGTATATTCCCATTTATCATGCCTCCCAAAGCGTTAGGTGACCTCAATATCACTTGAGATGGAGAAGGGGAGTGAGGTGGTCAAGGAGAGTGAGGTGGAGAACTGGAGTGAGATGGAAGACAGTGAATTGATCAGTTTTCAATGAAAGGGTGAGTGTTTTTCCTTGCTTATTGTTCCACAGCACTGTATGTGCTATTACTGTATATCAATATATTTAAATCTAGGGTACGAATAGGGTAGCCTCCGTTTTCTAGGTCGCATTTATTACGTTGTCATGGTTGCATGAAGTTTGCTCCCATTTCCCGGTTTACGGCCAGCTCGGCCCCTGGTGAAGTTTGTTCCTGTTTCACTATTCCTTATTCGATATTCGTCAGATTTTTCTCTTTCAGGGTCGGATTTTTGTCCTCTTTTAGATCGGACACAGCCGGAGTTCGGACATCTCGAAAAATCGGACATTTCGAACTGGGTGTCCCCCCAATTAGTCCGAAATAGCGAGGGTTTACTGTAAAGACAAAGCTTTGTCTAGTGACCAGGTAAACTTATCTCTGTCACCTGTCCTATCTCTCCAGTACAGCCACCCGATCCTCCTAGCCGGCGGCGCTTGTGGCACTTTGGCGCTGCCGACTGGGAGGCTCTTCGGCAGTACTTCTTTGATTTCCCATGGAATGATTTCTGCTTCCATGGCCGAGGACCCTCGGAGAGTGGTGAACGCATTACCGAGGTAATCCTATCGGGCATGGAAGCATACATTCCATTCTCTTTCTCTCAGACTAATGCTAAAAAATCTTGGTTTACTCACGCCTGTTCTACTGCTGTCCGCAATAAGGAGGAAGCATTCAAACGGTACCGACGCCTTAAAACTCAAGACTCTCATTCTTCATATGTTTCTGCCCGGAATCAAGCCAAATCTGTTCTTCGACTTGCCAAACACTCTTTCATCAATAATAAATGCACTGAACTATCCAACTCTAGCTCTTCCCAAGCTTTCTGGCATCTAGCCAAAAGCCTCTCCAACAATTTCTCTTCCTCGTCTTTCCCTCCCCTTTCCCACTCTGATGGCACAACCATCACTTCTTCCTCTGACAAAGCTAAACTCTTCGCTCAAACTTTTGCTAGAAACTCCACCTTGGATGATTCCGGTGCTATTCCTCCCTCTCTGCCCTCCTCTCTCTTACTTATGCCTAATATCCTAATCTCTTCTAAAGATGTACTTTCTACCCTCTCTGGGCTTAACACTAATAAGGCGTACGGTCCGGATGGTGTTCCTCCTGTTGTTCTCAAAAACTGTGCTTCCGTGCTGACTCCCTGCCTAGGCAAACTCTTTCGTCTCTGTCTATCCTCTAACGTCTTCCCTTCATGCTGGAAGTTTGCTCACATTCAACCTGTCCCAAAGAAGGGTGACCGCTCTCAACCCTCCAACTATCGTCCAATTGCTCTTATCTCTTGTCTTTCTAAAGTTTTTGAAACTATTCTTGCTTCCAAATTTCTTAAGCATTTCTCTTCTCATAATCTGCTCTCAGATCGCCAGTATGGCTTCCTTAAGGGTCGCTCTACTGGTGATCTTCTTTCATATCTTACTAACTCTTGGTCATCCTCCTTTCGGAACTTCGGTGAGACTTTTTCTATTGCACTAGACATATCGAAAGCCTTCGATAGAGTCTGGCATAAATCTTTAATTTCTAAACTACCCTCCTTCGGTTTCTATCCCTCCATCTGTGCCTTTGTCTCTAATTTCCTTTCCGGCCGTTCCATAGCCGCGGTTGTGGATGGCCATTGTTCACTTCCTCACCCTATAAACTCCGGTGTTCCTCAGGGCTCTGTCCTATCTCCTATTCTCTTTCTAATTTTTATAAATGATCTCCTTAACTGTACCTTAATTCCCATCCATTCATACGCAGACGACTCAACCTTACACTACTCCATTAGTTTTTCAGAACGCCCCAGCCAGCAATCCCTCAACGACAAACGTAATGAAGCCATAGAACTCTTAAATTCTGATCTAAATACTATTTCCAATTGGGGCAGAGAAAACCTTGTTAACTTTAATGCTTCCAAAACCCAATTTCTCCATCTATCTACCCGTCAGGATCTCCCAGCGGACTATCCCTTATTCTTCAACAATACAAAAATCAACCCTTCATCTTCTCTCAATATTCTTGGTGTCTCTTTTTCTTCTGCTCTCATTTGGAAGGACCATATTACCAGTCTTGCTAAGGCAGCCTCCCAGAAGCTGGGTGTGCTCAACCGCCTTAGGGGGTTCTTTTCCCCTGCACAGCTTCTTGCTCTGTACAGGGGCATAGTGCGCCTTGTATTGAGTATTGTTCACATGTGTGGGGAGGTTCCTCTCACACCGCTCTCCTAGACAAAGTTGAAAGGAAGACCTTTCGTATCATTAACTCCCGTCCACTCACCAACTCTCTGCAATCTCTCTCTCTCCGCCGCAATGTTGCATCTCTCTCGCTATTCTATCGCTACTATAATAATCAGTGTTCCTCAGAGCTATCCCAGTGCATACCACCTCCTTTACGTAGGGCACGTGGTACCCGTCTTGCAACTCAATCCCACCCCTACTCTGTGCAACTCTCCAACCCAAGAGTGAAACGTTACTCTCAAACTTTCTTCTACTCAACAGCTGAGCTCTGGAACTCTCTCCCAGAATCAGTCTTTCCCTCTTCCTATGACTTAAATTGCTTCAAACTCTGTGTGTCCAGGCATTTTGGCTCGAACGTCCCTTGATTTTGGCCCTGTCACTCTTTCAACTATGGGGGAGGCACTCGCTATAGGCAGTTATGCCTTTTGCCTCCCTCAATCACATAGAAAAAAAAAAGAAAAAAAAGGCACGAAATGACCCAGTCATGTAACCAGGAAGTCCGGCAGAACTACACTCAGATACAATTCTCCCAATACAGGGCCCGGGATTGAGTCTCGTGAATGATTAGTTTTTCTTTTTTAATGTGATTTGGCCGGTGTCGGCGGTTGGCTGACAATAGTCGAAAATTACTCTTGTGCAGGCTTACTCTTAGGCTGACCTATGTACCAATCACCGGAACTCCTAACCCGCTGGTATGCTTTGACAGCCTGACTGCTTCTCGGCATGGAAGGGGCTTAGAATACCGGAAAAAACATAATTCCACTAGGTTTACTCTTACAGTATAACTAAATTTTAGGTTTAGTGTAGGGTTTAGTAACTTGAGGGTTTAGTAAATTTAAGTAACCCCTCCTGTGCTGGGGAGGTAGTCAGGCTGTCAGAGTCTACGAGGCTAAACACAACATTAGAGGAACTTACTCATCGTGGCGGAAAGTTGAGAGTGGTGTGCCGCAGGGATCTGTGTTGGCACCTCTCATGTTCCTTATGTACGTGAATGACCTGCCGATAGGCATAAATTCCTACATGTCAATGTTTGCAGACGACGTAAAAATTATGAGACAAATAACAAATAAAAGTAGTTGTGAGGAGCTGCAAGGGGATTTAGATAGAATATATGAATGGAGCACCAAGTGGAAAATGAAATTTAATATAAGTAAATGCCATGTGTTAAATATGGGAAGAAGTGTGAATAGACCAAATTGGGAGTACAGGATGGGAGATAATATAATTAGCAAGGCCGAAAAAGAAAAGGATTTAGGGTTGATTATACAAGATAATTTGTCGCCAGAGAAACATATTAACAAGCTCTTTAGCGGAATGTATGCAATGGCCGGGAATATGAAAGTTGCTCTGAACTACTTGGATGAGACCATGGTAGCGAAAATTATGAAGAGTATGATTAGACCAAGATTGGAGTATGCAGCAGTGGTGTGGTCCCCGCATCTAAAGAAGCATATTCACAAGTTAGAAAGAATCCAGAGAGCAGTTACTAGATTGGTTCCAAGTCTCAGAGAACTGCCATATGAAGGGAGGCTAGACAAATTAAATCTACCAAGTTTAAAAGAGAGGAGAGAGAGGGGAGACATGATAATGATGTACAAATGCACCCGGGGGCTGGAGAGGCTGGATAGGGAGGATATGTTAATTATGGATACAGGAATAACTAGAGGCCACAGCTACAAAGTAAAAAGACCTACCTGCAAGAACGATATCAGGAAGTTTAGCTTCCCCTATAGATGTATTGACAAATGGAATGGGCTGGAGGAGGAGGTGGTAGGGGCAAGGAACATCCATATTGTCAAGAAAAAATTGGATAAAAAGTAGACTGAGAGACGGGACAACACGAGCTTAGCTCAACTCTTGTAAACTACAATTAGGTAAATACAATTAGGTAAATACAGTTCACCAGGAAGCATGACCTACAAGATTCGACGGTAAGACAGGAAAAATTTACCTGGCGCCCACTCTCCTTCGGCAACTAGAGAGAGAGCTATATAAAGCCTGGAAATCAGTAATAGCCTAAGGAAGAAGATATGGGTTTGCTTCAAGGTGATGTGGAGGGCATGAAGGGATGGTCTGAGCATTGGTTAATGCCTTTTCATCCAAAAAAATGCAAGTACTCTACAGTACATGCGGATTGGGACCAGCAAGATAGACAAGGTAGGATACAGTATGTATGAAGCGATGGAGGAAGTGAATGCAGAAAAGGATATAGGAGTAGTGATAGACAATAACTTAAATTTCTCAGAACATTTAGCGGAAAAGATAAACATAGCCAATAGAATTGTAGGGCTGATAAGGAGGACATTTGTGTCACTTGACGAAGAAATCTTCAGGAATCTCTATACAGCGCTGGTTAGGCCGCACCTGGAATATGCGAACCAGGTGTGGGCTCCATATATGGTAAAGGATATAGAAGCAATGGAGAAAGTGCAGAGGAGAGCTAGCAAGCTGGTACCAACGTTGAAGAACGCGGGCTATGAGCAGAGGTTGAGGACACTGGGGCTTCTGACAATGGCATATAGGAGAAAGAGAGGGGATATGATAGAGACTTTTAAGATAGTGTCAGGAAAGTACGATGAGGATGTGTGTGAAGGTATCTTCTTGATGCGGGAGGGAACAAGAACGAGAGGACACTCTAAGAAAATTTACAAAGAAAGAAATAGGCTTGAGAAGGCAAAGAACTCATTTTGTGATAGAGTGGTAAATGAGTGGAACGCACTGCCCCAGTATGTAGTCGATTCCGAATCAATAAGGGAGTTTGAAAGTAATCTTGATAAAGCATGGGGAAGACAAGATTTGAAGTTTGATTATAAAACAAAAATACAGAATAGTAAAAATGTTGCGTCTGCTACCGCCGCCGCCAACACCGTGAACGACCGCAGCAGTGCAAGTACTGGTACTGAGCTGGATACACAGGCATAGTTTGCCTTTTTCCAGAGGATCTACTGTAAGAAACTGTAAGAAACTGTAAGCCATCCTGATCAGCGAATGTGCCATCTGGTGACTAAGCAAGAACCGAGACAGGAATTTCACAGCCTTACCCCCTGTCTGGCGGGATTGAGGGTTTGCGCTGTCCAGTATCTCCCTTTTCTTTCCACCCGTCAAATTAGCCTCCCTGCTGAAAGCCCCAGACCTATCAGATCCGGTGTCGCAATGCTACCCAGATAATACACGTATTGAGGGCGAACAGATAGATATCTTGTTAGGGAAGCCCACCTATGTGTTCTGTCAAAACTCGCGACCGAAAAAACTCAGGCTAAGACAGGCAAGGGAGGCGGCGTAGCCCCGTCCATTCTAACTTAGAGCCAACGCCGGGCCACCTCCGTGGAGTTTGGACAAAGGAAATTGAGAAAACACGAATTCCGTCAATTCTGTTCCTTCATAAATGCGTTGTGACCCCCCTTCCGGAGTACACATCCGTGGGGGAGGAATAAAGGGAGCCTGTGGTTACTAATATGAACGACACGTGCCCCTTGACGAATGTCAAGTGCCTGCTCCATTGTGCCGGAGTTGCTACCCTGTATCACATCCACAAGTAAAGTTGCTACCATCCACGTCGTAACGTGACCACCCAGTCTACCGACTGAGATGGCACCTGGTTGAGTAGGCCGGGACGCTACTCTTAGAAGCAAGAGAGTTCGTCAGTCATAGCGTAAGGTAAATCTGTCTTATGAGCGCCGGAACCGTGAAAGCTGGAAAAAACAGCCTACTAAGCTTGTTTTCTTTCGCTATGAAAAGTAGGGGACGGCACCATTAGCACCTCCATAATGCGTCTCCAAAAACTGAGACCATTTTGGTTCGATGCTCATTGCCGCCAGCTCAGAGTCCTATAATCAAGGCCAGAAGGAACACCGCCAACTTTACGAAGGAATCAAAATTAGGATGGTAACTAAATAACTGAGACGTCAGTTACGACTATAGGTTTGACTCCTGTAAGGAGATAAAGAAAACCTAATATTTAGTAGTGGCCCCGTAATCATTGACGAACATGCCTATTACATAAGGCATCCTCTTCAAACACTAATCCGCCGTAGTTTGAATCTACCGCGCAGAGCATTTAAAATCTGAGGAGCCTTCATCATGAGCGCACGCGACCTCACTCATGGCTTCAGTCATTATGAATTGGGTTCTCACTACGAAAAAACTTCGTAAAAAATAAAAACAAAAAGAAAATAAGAATAACTATCCAATAAGCTTTCCATCATATCGTGGATGTACTTGTGTGGATCTTTGACCAGACGCTGATTCAGGCGTCATTCTTCCTTCACTGACATATCAAGTAAACCAAAATCCTTAATACATCAACGAATGGGAAGGGGATGGTCGGGAGGGCCCCAGTCGTCAATGATTACGGGGCCACTACTAAATATTAGGTTTTCTTTATCTCCTTACAGGAGTCAAACCTATAATTTATTAGTGGCCCCTCCATCATTGACGAACATGCCTGATTTCTAAGACTGGAGGGGGACATTCGTAATCATATCATAACTCTAGAAAAGCAGATAATCAAACAACCACATAGTATTCTTACTTTGAAAATATATTTACACATGGCGCAGCCCATATATAAATACAAAAAAGGGGTTCAAGCAGGTGCGTGCTTCAAAGAAGCCTGCTTGACAAAAAGGGTAACTCTGGAGATTCTGTGAACAGATCTGTAGTTACAAAGGCACCCCACTCAACGAGTGGTGACAAAAATAACAAGTTATAAGTTTACATGTGCACATATAACCCCATAATATTCGTGGAAATATCTTGCAAAATATCTCCACTGTTTAATACTAAATTGCTTTCACAGCTAAAACTACTATAACAACCCTGTTGTTTGTACTAACATTGTACTAGCACAATTTCTCGCCCTGAATAGAACAGAGAAATTTTCATATCACATTATCCATAATTTGTATCACAGCTCTTACACTCCGGCGGGGTCTAGGGTGTCCTATGTTACACTGACTGCACCCCCCCCCCCCCCTTTTTCCTTGAAAGTAAACAAAAGTGACTGAAGGGCCACCTAGACCCTCTGCCTTAAAGCTATACATGGTAAGGAAGGTTTGTCTAGAGCAACTGACAAGTATCTAGTCAAAAACGTATGATTAGAAGCCCACAAATGTGTGGACGTAATATCTTCTACTGAAAAGTTCTTCAGGAAACGTAAAGAGGCTGCCCATTTGCGTAAATCGTGGGCCCTACCCACAACGCCGGGATTACTCTCTTTAATGACTTCGACCAAAAGAGAAGCCAATCTCCGTTTCAGTAAGCGTTTACCCGTATTTGCTACCCACAAAGCACCTTGGGGGTTTAGAGGAGCTACTCTCAAATATTTGGTTAGAGCTTGCACTGGACATAGATTATGGTGCACCTTTCCCCTTTTTAACGCCGGCACAGTGAACTCCGAAAACACGTGTGCACTGTGCTCATTCTTGGCTACAAATCCTGGGGAAGGTGCAATGTGAATACATTCATTAAGTCTACCAAACCTAAGGCAATTAGGTGTGTTGCTCATCGCCGCCAGCTCAGACACTCTGTTCCCGGTGGCCAAAGCCAAAAGGAATACAGCCTTTTTTAAGAGTAATGCAAAATCTGCAGTATTTTGGTACAGACGAGAGTGAAGTAAAGACAATGCTTTGTCCAGAGACCAAGTAGGCATGAGCTGACGGGGAGGTGGGCGGAGTTTAAAACATGCTCTCATAAAACCTGTTTCCTCCGCTACCGGTATGGAGAGACCTGTAAGGTCTAAAAAGGGCACTCTAATCGCAGTTAAGTGATTTTTTAACGTTACCACAGATAAACGTTTCTGCTCAAACAGATAATTCAAATAATTAAAAACTAACGCCACTGAGGGCACAGTTTGTTCTGTTCTAATGATCCAAGAAGTAAAGGCTTGCCAATGTGATTGATACTGTCGTTTTGTAGACTGAGTATATTGATTTATTAATTTATTGGTCACATCTCTACCATATGGTGCTAGCCACTTGGCCTCTTGAATGTCCATAATGCAAAAGTCAGCGAGGTCGCTAGGTTGCCAATAGTGTCTAAGTGGAAATACTCGACCGGGAGCGGGCACCACGTCTTTAATTGCTGGTACCATAACTGCGCCGGCCACAGGGACGCGATTAGCGAGACTAAGCCTCGATAATCTCGTAGTTTGTTCACTACGTGGCACATTAGTGACGCGTCTGGCGGCGGAAACAGATAGATGGAGCTCCATCTGTTCCAGTCTGTCACTAGGGTGTCTGGCCCCCCTGCCGGCGTTCTCGTCCGGCGGGTGAGGTATAGAGGGAGTTTGTGAGTCTCCTCGGACGCAAACAGATCCACTTGTGGATGGTAGAGCTCTGCAATCATTAGGTTGAAAATGGGTTGCTTGAGCTCCCATTCTACTGTCGTGCTCTGTCTCCGGGACAGAGCGTCTGCCCAGACGTTTGCTACGCCTGGGAGATAAGATGCGTGAAGATAAATGTCTAGCCTGTTGGCTAGAGTAAAAATCTCTTCCGACACGTTTAGCAACTTCCGTGATCTCGTTGACCCCTGTTTCTGAATACAGTGAACTGCATTCACATTGTCCATTCTGAAGGCCACCGACTTTCCCCGTAAAGTAGAGCCGTGAGCCTGAAGGAAATACAAGGGGACTAGTAATTCTTTGACATTGATGCGGGAGATTTCTAAGTGGGACCAAAGCCCCTGACCCTGGTGCCCCTGGTTTGACTGAAAACCCCAACCTATTGTGCCTGACGCATCCGTGTCTACCCATACCGTTGGCGGAGGAGAGGTCCATGACATTACTGAGTGCAACATTTCCCTCTAAGCCCAGACCGCTAGTAAGGTGTGGATTAATTTTGGTATGGGCCATAATTTTCCCGCCGGTAAGAGTGGGAAATATTTGTTGCCCTCCAATATTAAACGTTTTACTTTCAACCGGCCCAACATTACAGTTAGTTGAATCCAGTTGAGAGAGCCGACCAGAGACTCTCAGATCCTCTGTGTCGTAGTCAGACTGTGAAGAAACATGAACAGTTTCCTGCGAAACCTGTTTCGATTGTCCACACTCTGACTCAGAGTGAGAGCAGCTGTGTCCCAAACCAGCCCTATCCACTGAACTACTCGTGAGGGAACAAGGTTTGACTTTACCAGATTTACCTTGAACCCTAGAGTTTTGACATGATTTAAAGTTATGTTGACATGTTTGATGCATAATTGCTCTGTCTCTGCCACCACCAGCCAGTCGTCTAGGTACCACAAAATTCTGATTCCTTGCTTTAACAATGGCATCAGGGCTTGCCGGACTAATTTCGTGAATAATCGAGGTGCCAGGTGCAAACCGAATGGCATCCTCTGAAAAACAAAATTTTGATGCCTGATCCGTAAGGCCAGAAACCTTTGAAATCTTTTGTTTACCGATACGTGCCAATAAGCGTCTGTCAGGTCTAGGGAACACATCCAACCTCCCGGCGGAAGTGTTAGCCTGATTTGGTGTACTGTTAACATTCGGAATGACTCGTTGTGAATGTGAAGGTTCAGATACGACAGGTCTACGACTGGTCTCATCTGAACACTGTCCCTTTTGGGAACCAAAAATAGCTTGGACGTGAATACTGGGTAATTTGGAGGGACCGGGATGATGACATTCTTGGCAATCATTTCCTGGACCAGTGACTCCACCTCTAAAGAAACTAGATTCGCCGTTGTCGGCTGACGTAAGCGAGGTCGCCGGAGCCACTGCCAAGTGATGCCTTTGCGTGCCACCATCCGTGCCCAAGTGTTTAACGGCCATGCTTGGTGACACGTTCGGAACGACCCAGTTAGCAGACAAGGGTTCGCCGGCTGTACTACCCTCGGATCCACCGGCCTTGAGACTGGCACCGGGAGTGAGAGAGACTTTAGTTTTTTGATGGTGGTGGAGTTGGTGGTGGTGGACGCTTCGCTGGCTGGCTGGCGTTGGCAGAAGACGGGCCCTGACCTGGCTTATTATAGCCGCGTCCTCTCTGACCTGAAAACCTACCCTGTCTATGCCTGTACTGACCTTGAGGGGAGGAGGACTTAGGTGGATGACAGGGCTTAGATCCCCCCGGCTGAGCCTTAGCGACTGGCTTGGGTTTGGGGAAGTTAAAGGCAGGTTTCTTAGAAGGGGTGGGACTATGTTTAAAGGCCTGAGCCATATTAAAAACTGTTCACCACACTTCAGGGGACATTAAAGAGGGAGTGAGCACTGGTGACATGACCACCTGATTCGCAATGCGATCAGGAAGCTTCCGTACCAAGGACATTCTGAGATCTTGTCTCGCTCGTACCGCCTCAAGCAAGGCTGTGCGTATGTCACCCAATGATTGGATTGACGACTGAAGAAGCAGTCGCCGGGACAGTTCAACCGATCTTCTGGCATCCGCATCTGCGATTGCCTGAGTGGACCGGAGCAATGACTTTGCTACCTGTTGTGACACTATGTATTGGGAGAACAGGCGAAAAGCTTTCCCCCGTAGCCTAAATTCTCGGTCTAGGTGAGTTGGGGTAGGGGTAGTGAAAGGGTCTTTTAGTTCACAAAGATTAATTTTAGGGGCAGCTAAGAAAGCAAACAAAGCTGAAGGGACTCCGCCGGCAGAACACACTGGCATAGAGAACCAAGAATGAGTATCTTGAGGGATCTGGTGGGAAGTTTTGGAAGTAAATGTGGTCGCAAAGTTTTGAGCCTCTGTCTCCCATTCCACCCAAGGTCCTGGACCCAACTGCCCCACCTTCAAGACTGGATTAGCGGCTGCGTCTGTGACGGTTTGCAAATCGAGTTCTGGAGTGAGAGCTGACAAGTGTCTTAATGTCATTAACCCTCCAGCCCCGGCTATGTATTATATTCTATATTCCTCAAAACCCGGGTGTTTTGGCCGAAAAACGTCTAGGCTAGGCTACCGTATATTTGTTAATCAGACTGCTTCCCGCATTCCCGCGCATCCCCAAGCGTAGCTGTGTTATTTACCTGTAGAATGGCATTAAGTAGAGCTCTCTAAGTCAACTGGTTGAGCTGTGATGATGATTTCATTGGAGATAACTTTATGGCCAAAACAGCCACTTTACACTACTATTCGATACTTAACAACAACATACAGGCACACACGAACAAGCGACGCTCTCCTTCTTGTGGCCGGAGATGCGGGGCGTCGGTCCAGCCGGCTGTTGTTTACATGCGTCGGACCGACGCCTCGCACACGAAGCTCACAGGCTTTCAACCACTGGGCGTTCAAGAGGCCTTCCGGGTACCTGTTATATGCTTTTTTATGGGCGTTCAAGAGCCCATCCGTGGTGAGAGGGTTAAACCCATCATGCTTAGACCAGTCAGAAAACAATTTTGAAGCTGAGGCAGAGGGTAAAGCAGGCTTAGCAGTATAAACAAAATAGTCCTGGTGATAATAACTAGGTATAGCCTTGACATTGACATCTAGTACATTCCCCAAAGTATCCAAGGCCCTTAATTTCTTAGATTTATTGCCTTGGATGACCCATTCTTGCGGCACTGGGAGTTCCCCTGACAAGATAGGTTGGGCGAGCTCTGGCTTAGTGAGGGTCAAAAGGACCCATGACTCGTCTGGGCCGTAAAGCAAGGGCATAGCTACCTTTCTGAGAGGAGCTTTGTCTAAAGGGGGCGGATTGACATCCGTTATAACCCTTACATTCGAAGTGGTCAATGCCGCCGTAGCAGGCCTAGTGACCACCGATGGTGACATAGAGGGAGGGTGAGGGATCTGAGTCAAAGCAATGGAAGTCATCAGAGGCCGTACCGTAGAGCTTGTCGTGGGAGCTCCCAGGTCCACTGTAGGAGTTTCTGGCTGTTGGCCAAAAAATTTAGATAAAGCATTAACTAGTAGCCCATCAATTTCCTGTTCTGTGACAAATTTATTTGATGATGTACTCAATGGTGAATCAATAAGATCTTGTGCGGCGTCTAAGCCTGAACCCGACTCTTGCACTTCCATATCTGATATAATTGAAACCTCGTCTTTATCATCCTGTTCCTCATGAGAGGATTCCGCCGAAGCTGGGGTACCATCTTGTTGCCAAGATAAGTCAGGAATAGAGGATGGGATCGCCGTGTCCCGGTGGACGTCAGCCACTGTGTGAATAGTTTGAGCCAGAAGTGGGTGGTCAGGCACTGGTCGAGAATATCGCCAAACACCTAGGCCTTGGCCTACACTCCCTTGGGAGTCCGAAACACTCTCAACCACTGAGCTCCCTGAACTCTCCAAATCCAGGGTTAAAATGCTAATAGGTAAATTATGTTTAGGTACAGGCACTACACTGGACCACTGAGACCGAACACTAGCTCTGTCTGGGGTAGAGGTATGACGAGAAGTACTAGATTCCGGCGAATGTCGGGAGGCCTTTCTATCATGGGAATCCTTTCTCGAAGATTTATGGCTGCGGCGTGACCGTGAACTACTCTTTGATTTGGAGGATTTATCGCCGTGACCACTGGTGGAACTTTCCGTCTTACTCTTCTTACTCGATGGTGAAGAGGCAAGACTGGGTGGCTGGTGTCTAAGTGGTGACCTAGACCTAGATCTCGCCCGAGACGAGGAGGCTGCCGCCGAGGGTGTAGGCTCACGTTGACGTTTCGAAGTAGCTGGGGCAGGAGATGACACAGAACCCTGTCCAGTCTCTGCCGGCTTACGGATAGTTACTCGAGAGGAACGTTTAGGGAGAGGGTGCTCAATTAGAAGCCTATCCCAAAGTGGGACGTTATCACATTGAAGTGACTTATGAGCCACAATAGTAGTATAAGCTGCCATTTGTTGCCTAACTTCTTGTAAGGCGACCGCTGCGGTCTTATCATTGTCTTGTAATACTTTTACACTGAGTTGGGAGCAAAAGGAACAGTTGCGCATCACCCACAGACCCCTTGAACGGTCTAGACATTTAACACACTTGATACAAGGAGTGTGCGCAAAAAGAGGGATACCAGCACAGGTTGGAGTAATGCATAAAGCAAAAACTGGGGCAAAGGTAGCCATGACAGAGACTGGTGGGAAAACTACTGCAGGTTCTGTATTGGTCCGCCGGAGCCCAGCCCTGGAAAAAAGAAAATTTCCAGGAATTAATGCTCATAAGGTTAACCCAACATGTTCGCACACAAGTGTTAATAACCCGCCGGGTAACGAGACGTAATGTCACAACGATCGCAGCTCGTTACGCGGCGGGGTTCTATAAAGATTTCCGAATATCTAGACATGTCTTAAGAAAGTTAAGAATACCCTCTGACATAATATAAAAGACCAGTATGGCGTTTATAAACATAGTCTTTCTGGTGGTGACTGTTTCAAGATTCAATTTTGGAAAACAACCCCCCACAAAGACGCCGGCCCCTGAATTATCTTGCAGATTAACACTGGGCAGGCTGATACGAGATCTGACTTCTAACGAATTGTCATATAGATCGCCGTATGTTGAAGGCGGCGATACACTAACGTATCTCTCAATTATTTGGTTAACTAAATTGAATTGTAAATTCCTTATTTCCTCCTCCCAGGAGCACCCGCCGGGTGTGAAAAACTTATGAAAAAGATGTTAACCCTAATTGAGCCTTCGATCGCCGTATGTGTGAAGGCGGCGATACATAATAGTATCACTAAATGGACCGGTTAACTAAACTGAATTACCAATTCGTTCATCCCACCCTACCGCCGGGTGAGATCTGATGTTTAAACGTTAACCCCATAAGTGCCTATCCCCACTTCTTTGTAAAAGATCGCCGGGGAGGAAAGCCCACAACAACAGCTAGGTTTTTTCCTTTGGTTTGTAAAACCGGGTAGAAAAACTTCATAACATATGTCCGCATGAACAATGTTAGATGGGTACAGCCATTCCGCCGGGAATCATAGGGAGCCTGAAACAGGCACCACCACAGAGACGCAGTCCTGGAGAGCCACAGACACCTACTCGCCGGGGACACAAGCCTGTTTTTGAAACCACGCGTGGCCAAAACTCGGCTCTCGGCCGGGGTTTTCATGGTGTAACCGAGAAAAACCCGCCGGAAAGTAACCCACCCCGTCCAGAAACCATCTGAACGCACATAGGACCCGAGAGATAGCCAAAACACAACTAACCTAGGGCCCACAAATATAATCCGTGGAATTAGCCAATACACAACTAATCCAGGAAACATAAATAGTCCGTGGAATTAGCCAATACACAACTAAACCATGATACACATGACACAGTAGTACATATTTATAAATAAATCAATAACACTTGTACATGTGGCAAAGCTACGAGCGGCTGGCTAGGCCTAGGCAGACGGCACAAAAACGTTGAAATATAAACAAAAGCACTGGAAATATCACAACAGGAAACACCGCCAACACACCACTGTAGCAATTACTTCCGGCAAAGGGAAGACTGACTCGGGACCCAGAAAAAACTTCACTAAGTGAAGAAAAATACGCTGGGAACGTCAGCAAAACAAACGCTACCTCATCAGAAAGATAGAAGGCAGCAAAAAGCGCGTAATGAAAGCCGCCTGCATCACAAGCTAACTAACTGTGAAAAAGTTCACACGTCCAAAACAGGACCACGAGGGTACATCCGAAATAGATGCCCCAAACACACTACCCATAATACACTGCACTGCGGGCAACCAGCCCAGGACACTCCTGCTACGCATATCCTAACCTTACTCGATACATCCCGGAGTAAACAAATGAGAAAAAACTCACTAGGGACGCAGCAAATGCGGAACCAGCGGAGCGTGGGGAGACACGTCCGGGCGGGGTGAGCACAGAGCAGAGAAGGAAGAATGACGCCTGAATCAGCGTCTGGTCAAAGATCCACACAAGTACATCCACGATATGATGGAAAGCTTATTGGATAGTTATTCTTATTTTCTTTTTGTTTTTATTTTTTACGAAGTTTTTTCGTAGTGAGAACCCAATTCATAATGACTGAAGCCATGAGTGAGGTCGCGTGCGCTCATGATGAAGGCTCCTCAGATTTTAAATGCTCTGTGCGGTAGATTCAAACTACGGCGGATTAGTGTTTGAAGAGGATGCCTTATGTAATAGGCATGTTCGTCAATGATGGAGGGGCCACTAATAAATAAGGCCCTGTCAAGTGACCAAGTAGGTATGAGCTGACGGATTGGAAGATGAATCGTGAAACCTACCCGTAGGAAAAACATTCTCCACCACCGGCGGTACAGATAGTCCAGTTAACCCGAAAATTGGAATCCTGATTGCCGTCAATGGTTCATAACTGTCTGATTGTTTGGTCGAACCGTCAAATAACACCTCCGCCAGTACAACAACTAGTGGAATAGTGGAATGAGGAAGTTAAACACCTGGCTTACTGACCGCGACACATGGCCCCCGTCCCTATCACCGTACCTGGGGGGCTTCACTGCCCACCTTGCTACCTACACCAACCTGTCAAAGTGCACAATAGGCTTGGGGGGGGGGGGGGGGGGGTCGTTCCCGGCATTTGCCGGAGTCGCGCCCTTCGACGCCTCTGTATGACGGAGACCTCTCAATGCCGGAAACTACACCTTTGGTGTCACTCGGCTGGTTCTATACTATGTAACATGGCCGCTGGATTTAAAGACTGGCCCGACGAACGAAGACTATCACAAGGGCGGCCTAGCACGAGCTCGAGCCCTGCCCGCGAGAAGCGAACTCAATTGGGCTCTTATCGCATACCGACAGAGGAGGATAGTCGTAATCGCGTCAACCGAGTCGACGCCCGTACGAAAAACGGTCTTCCGAAATGACCCTCGTGTTTGTCAATTTGATCAACACGGAACGAGTCGATATTCGTTACCTAATCAGAGATTTAATCATGAAAAACGATCCCATAAAACCACCACGTCGTACCAACGGTTTATGGTCTACCTCCTTTGGATAGTCATTGAAGTGTGCCTTAATTACCAGAAGGGCCACTTGATCTAATTGCTTCATCGTGATTCCAAAATCCATCGCGAAGCTTAATACATACACCACAACACTTTTGAGATAGCTCAAGACCTCTAGAGCGAATCAAACACGGTACGCATGTAACATATTCTGATGGTGAAAGAACAGAACGTACATACCTGTCGGTGTAGCACAGAGGGTAACATGCAACATGTCATCAACCCCCGTTGGAAACGGCCCCCTCCTGGAGCGCGTTGTCAAGGTATAAGTGTGTGATCTGGAAAGAAATTTCCAAGAATCAATGCTCATAAGGATAATCCAAGACATTCACACTCATAATTGTATCTCGAATACGCCGGAAAATTAGCTCCAGCACACTTGCTACTCTAATTTTCCTTCGTATCCTTCTGGAAAAACCACCACCGGGTTTTTAAAGGAAGGTAATAAGACTACAGTAATTATCTATGATACTCCGTATCACTGACCTATACTTTCTCATTCCAATAGAATGTTAAATGTCAACAATCTCACCGTCTTACTGACGGATGATTGTTTGTCTCATTCCTATAGAATGTTACTTGTCAACGATCCTACCACCTCACTGCCGGATGATTGTTAACACCAAACTAGGCCATACCGTCGCGATGACGGTTGCGTGAGGGTATCACACGTATAGGTAGCCATAACTGACCTACACTAACGTTTATTCTTATAGAATATGTACTGACAACTATCGGATCGCCTTCAATGACTAGAATGATAGTTTTAACCCTACTAGACCTTTCCGCCGTGATGACGAATTAGAGGCCGATCTCCGCCGCATGAGGATATCTGTATAGGTGGGTCCGTCCGGCTGAGCCAAAAAATCCCGTGAAAGCCTTCTCTTCCGTCGGGGAAACTAGTGGTACTATACCACTGACCACGCCGGGTTTGATATTGGATCTATTCCCTGCTCGTCGAGGCGAGCCTCCAGAACCAATTTCAGACAATTGATCGCCGGAGAGAAAACACCAAACCCTTTGAGAGTACAGTACTAACTTGTTTGACCAAGTTAGGAACCCACAAAACACCAACAATACGTCAAGACGTCTCCTGACTCCTTCCAATCATATATAATATCACCACATGAAAGCGAAGGACACATCTTAACCCTTTATTGGCGGCGCGCAACTTATGTCGTGTGAAAGAAATTTGGACTAAGTGGCGGTTCACAACTTATGTCGTGTGCCATTTCAGCACGTAATGTTGCAGAGAGAGAGAGCTGAGCGGTGTGAGGAGCGTAGTAAGGCTATGACCGTCGCACACCACTGCGGTGGGCCAACTGAAGTGAAAACCACCCTTCCTTCCCCCCTCACACTCGCTACACAGGGAATTATGTAGGGAAAGTACCTAATTACATGGTTTTTGCACTTGTGTTGCGCGATCGTTGCAAGAAAACTAACGGTCGTACAAGGATGGTTGGGGTGTCATTGGAAAGCTCTGTTTATGCCCTTTCAGGGATAGACACTTGTTTTACGCTCTGGGTCTTATTTAGGCATGAAAATGATCACGTAAACAACCCTATTTAGGGTAAAAACACCCCGCTGGGCGGTACATATAAATTACCGCCTAGGCCGCTCGTTAGGTGTTAAGGCTACACTTGTTATTTATTTCAATAATTAATAATACATCCTAGCCATAGAATAATACCCCTACAATGAGGCTAGCCACAAAGCTTAGGGCAAGCAGCATGAAGACACGCGATACTCTTACCTCCAGCGACGAAACAGCAACCAGCCTCCACACGTCGTCCCGAGCCAAAGGGGAAAAAGGCAGAATCGAACTCTAGAAAGTTCCCCACCACGTGGGGCAACTCTTAGACCAGAGCTTCTGCAACAAGAAAAAACACCAGCTACCCCATCTTAGTGATTGTCAAAGTTGCTGAGCCCCACAGTATACACAGCCTCCTAAATAGCTAATAAAGGCAAAGCTAACCGCTGAAAAACAAAAATAAAAACAAAGGCGTGCGAGCCCGAAGGGGACCGCATGGACGCCTAACACTGTACCCTATTTTAACACACTCCTGTGGACGTGCCAATGGGGATGCCCGTCCTAACTAATCTAAACCTATTCTAGAACATCTCGGATAAATACAAATGAGCAAAAGACTTAATAAGAGACGAAAGAATGCAGAATGAAGAGAGGACGGTCTCAGATATATACAAATGAGCAAAATACTCAATAAGAGACGAAAGAATGCAGAATGAAGAGAGGACGGGAGACACGTCTACACAGCACGGCCACAGGGAGAGGAAGGCGGGATGACGCTTGACGGAGAAGCGTCTCACGGAAATAATCCGCACGGGAAAACATCCGCAAGTTTGGGAAGCTTGGTTTATAGTATTTCTAAAATTTAATTTTATTTTATTTTTTACAAATTTTTTTCGTAGTGAGTACCCAATCATAAGGACGATTCCATAAGAGAATTAGCGTACGCTTATGACGTGGTTTCTCTTTCTCCCTGTGGCGGCTGTTTCAAATGAGCTGATGCTAGGGCTTGAAAGAGGGCTATTGTATAAATAGATATTTATATAAATTTTATATTGTGTGTGTGTGTGAATAAGCAAGCTTGAGAGAGAGAGTGAGTCTCGGTTCATATTCAAACCAGCGATTACTTGGAGAAATGAGTGTGAAAGGAAGGGTTGTAGGGGCATTTTTTAGACAGTTGCCCTCAAATATTTGTTTATCTGGCTTGTACGCTCTATGTGTGCGGTAGATTGTACATTGGTAGAGGCCGCCCTAAACCCCTTGGGGGCGGGGTTATTGTATTAACCCTTTCAGACATGGGGGTTGCCGCTTAGTATTCGAAATAGAATTATCTCATTCTCATAATTACCTCTCCAAAATTAGTTTTCTGCCCACAACTTGATCAAAGATAACTGCAGAGGTTGAAGCAATTAAACTCAAGGTATATAAACACCCTTGATGGTCACAAAGATTTCAATTATCCCTGACATACGCTATCACGTCCAAACTGTGTGAAAGGGTTAAACAAAGCAAAATAACAAGAATTGTAATGGTATTTTTAACACTATGTACAGTTGCTCTGGTATACTGGGCAGGTCTGCATTAAAATGAATACCAGCTTACTAGTGTAGTTTTTTGCATCTTTGAGTTCTACTTTGGTGGACTGGGATCTTGCCCAGCTTAAGATGTGGAAGTTATTCACAGTAATGCAATATATTGCTGAGTTTTTTTAGCAAGGTAATGTGGGGGTAGAGTTAGCTCATAGGTCTCCTGATGATGCAACCATATCCTGGCTAACCCATGGTCTGACCTGGGTGATGACCCTTTAACCCTTAACCCTTAATTAGCGGCGAGCAACATAAGTCGAGTTAAAAAAAGCTGGACTATGTGGCGGCGCTCGACATAACTCGAGTGGCAATTTCAGCACGTAATGTGGCTGAGAGAGAGAGACAAGTGGTGGCAGGAGACTAGCGAGCGTATGACTGCTCCAGACCACCGCGGCGAACCTACTGACACAAATCTCAGCTCCCTCCTCCCTCTCTCACTCGCTACATACTCAATTATGTACTGAAAGTACCGAATTACCTGCTTTTTGCACTCGCGTTGCACGGTTATTGCAAGAAAACTATCCATCATACAAGGATCGTTATGGTGTCATTCGAAAGCTCTGTTTATGCCCTTTCAGGGATAGGTACTTGTTTTACGTTCTGGGTCTTATTTAGGCATGAAAATGATCACGTAAACAGCCCTATTTTGGCTAAAAACACCCCGCTGTGCGGTACACATAAATAAACCGCATAGGCCGCTCGTAAGGTGTTAAAGAGCGGCGCGCGACTTAAGTCGTGCACCAATTTGCAGCAAGTTAGGAGCATTATTAAGGCTTTTAAAGGGTTAAAATCAAGTGCAAATGGCCGCCGGGAGCGCAGCGGGCCAGACAGCCGACTCCCAGGGCTTACCGCCGCCTATTAACTCATGTTCCCTGTGTTCTCGAGAGGCCGGCAGTGTAGCCAGTAGTGAGCATAGCTGGGAAAAATATACCGATATATGCTAAACTTCCATGTTTGTGGCACCACTGCAAGAGAACCACGAGTGCTACGTAGCTCGTTCTGGTCTCATTTTGAAACTTTTAGTGCCTAGTTTTTTGCTAAATAATTTTGTTTTCATGCAGATGCTTAATTTATCATGCAGGAGGGCCTGCATATGCCCAAATGAGCCCAAAACACCCCGCTAGACAAGGGTTAAGGAACTTCAGGGCCATAGCATTGCTCCGTGTAGGCATAACTCATTAATAAGCTTTCACACTTTTGTTAGCATATTGTATTAGATGGTATGGGCTAGTGTCTTAGTATAGTACAGTATAATGTAATACATTTTATAGTTGTGTATTGTATTCTAATATTTCTACTTGATGCGCAGGGTTACTGGTGTCAATGGGGTACATAGAGCAGCTGGTAATGATCCTGGGGAGTGATGAGAGCAGCACCAACACTCGTGAACACTGTACCTCGGCCCTGCTGGGTCTGGCCACTTCACATACCCCAGCACTGGCTGAGTGTCGCAGAGAAGAACTGGCACTGTCACAACTACTCACCACCAGGCTGCAAGAGGTCAATGGTAAAGAGGAAATGCAGGTACTGTAATGTGAAATACCTCACTCTATCACTCTCTTTACCAATGTATTTTGGAATTTGTCCGAGAAACCAGGGTAATAGTTCAAACAGAATATCGGATGTATGGAATTCAGGGTGGCAAACCAGAGCCATATTGCTTAGGGGCTGAGTTGAATGTCCCTTGTTTTTTAGTAATTACAGTATTATTTAATATGCAAAGTTAAAGTTATGCTCCATGGCATCTATTAATTCCTTTGGAAGTGATTAAATAGCCAAGCCAATACAACTTCATACAATCGTTATCAAACAAGCAGCCTCGTTAGGACCAGTAGGTCTGTTGCTGCTCGCATTTCTTTGTATATATTGCCTCGGTTTATTTCAGTCTTTCAGGCTCTGTTTTTTAACCCTAGGTAGAATTTTGATGGGACTAGTTAGTCTTGGTCAGTAACCCATCTAGGGTAGACAACCTTATAATAATCCGGGTGGATGGAACTTATCAGCCTTGATTGGCAATCTGTCTTGGGGAGTAAACCTTACACAAATACTGCTTACCTTAGGGTGAAGCAGGTTAGTACAAACAAAGGAGTACAAGGAAATCAAGCAACAACAGGTCTAGTGACCCTTCTAGACTGCTTGTCCTCCAAGACACTGAGGATCAAGTGTCCAAACAGTGGTTTAGAGTGGGTAAGGGAACATTGGAAAGGGAACTAATGTCCGTGGCAGGATTAGGAAGTTAGTAGGGGACAGATGGGTTAGTAACTGAGGGGAGGATAAAATATAGTTATTCATTTACAAACGCAGTCAGTCGCGGGTTTGATGCGAGATATTCGTCTAGGCGGAGTTTAAATGAATCAACGGTGCTGCAGTCTATAACGTCTCGGGGAAGCCCATTCCACAAGTTGACAACTCGATTGAAGAAGAAATTCTTAGATTCGTGCGAGTTAAAAGATTTACCAATAATTTTGCAACCGTTTCCCCGCGTGTAATTAGATTGGTCGATAGTGAAGTACTTACTACAGTTCATATTGTCGATGCCTTTGATGATTTTGAACACTTGAATTAAGTCACCTCTTAATCTGCGCTGGGTTAAAGGATTTAATTCTCTAAGACGCTCTTCGTATGGTTTGTTTTTTAGGCTAGGTATCATTTTGGTAACTCTATGTTGAACTCGTTCTAGCTTGTTTATATCTTTTTGGTAATAAGGGCACCAGGATTGAACGCTGTATTCCAGAAGAGGGCGGACTAAGGAATTGTAAAGGGTTAGGATAACTTCTTTGGATTTATGCTCAAATGACCTGCCTATAAAGCCAATTATTTTGTTTGCCTTCTTAACAACTTCTGAACATTGTTGACTCGGTTTTAGGTTACTCGATATTGTTACTCCCAGATCGGTTTCTCTGTTTACATTCTTAAGCTGAGTGCCATTCATCGAATAGTTTGCTTTCTCATTTAGGTATCCGATATGTAGTACTTTACATTTATCCGCATTGAAACTCATTTGCCAAATTTGGGCCCAACATGACAATTTATCTAGATTGTGTTGCATATCGTCAACTTGTTCTTTTGAGAGTACGCTATTTGCAATTTTTCTATCATCAGCAAATTTTGAGATTTTACAGGTGAGACCCTCATCTATGTCGTTGATGTAAATTAGAAAGAGAATTGGTCCTAGTACCAATCCCTGGGGTACCCCGCTACTTACATTGGTCCATTTAGATGCCTTACCGTTTATGACTACGTTTTGCTCTCTGTCGCTGAGCCAATTTTCTATCCATTTCAACACACCGTCTTGTATTCCATGCGCTTTTAGTTTTAGCAGTAAACGTTTGTGGGGAACTTTGTCAAAGGCCTTTTGGAAATCAAGGTATATAATATCTACAGCCTTTAGGCGAGAGGAGGGTGGAATGGTGAGGAGGGTGGAGAGGTTGCAGGAGGAGGAAGTCAGGGAGGAGTACAGGAGAGCAGTGGAAAGACGACTAGGTGGGTTCGACCTGGAAGTTATGGAGGAAGTGGAGGAGATGAGCAAGGTGTTTAAGGATGAGATCTGTGCAGCATGTGAGGAGGTGTGTGGAGTGAGGAGAAGAGGGAGGGGAGTGAAAGGTACAGCATGGTGGACAGAAGAGGTAAGAATAGCTGTGGAAGAAAAGAAGAAAGCATATAGAGAGTGGTTGGGTAGTAGAGGGAATGAAGATTCCGAGAGACAGAAACGAGCGAGGTACGTGGAGAGTAAGAGGGTGGTGAAGAGAGTAGTGAAGGAAAGTAAGAGAAGAGTAGATGAGGAATTTGGAAGGAATCTGAGTGTAAAATGGAGGGAGAGTAAGAAACTGTTCTGGAAAGAAGTCAAGAAAGTTAGGGAAGGTAGCAAGGGAAACAGTAAGGGTGTGAAAGATAAGAATGGGAGAATGCTAGCCGAGAAGCAAGAGAGAGTCGAAAGATGGAGGGAGTACTTCAGTGAGTTGCTAAATGAAAGGAATGAAGAGCCAGCAAACATAGCTGGATATGGTATGGGAGGGAGAAGAAGAGAAGTAGTGGAGGAGGAGGTGGGGATCAGGAGGTCAGAAGTGTGGGAAGCCATGAAAAGAGTGAAGTTGGGGAAAGCACCAGGAACAGATGGAGTGTGTGGGAAAATGTTGAGGTATGGTGGTGAGATAGTGATAGAATGGGTATGGAAAATGTGCAAACTAGCATGGGAGAAGGGGAGTGCACCCGATGACTGGAAGACTGGCATAATAGTCCCCCTATATAAGGGCAAAGGGGAAAGAGGAGTGTGTGGTAACCACCGAGGAATATGTCTTCTAAGCGTAGTAGGGAAGGTATACAGTAGGGTAGTGATTGAGAGAGTGAGAGTGAGAACGGAGAAATGGATAGGCGACGAGCAGGGAGGTTTTAGGAAGGGAAGAGGATGTGTAGATCAGATTTTTACCCTGAATTGTGTTGTGGAGAAGTATCTGGAGAAGAAACAAAAGGTGTATGTTGCCTTTATGGACTTGGAGAAGGCCTATGACAGAGTGGATAGAGAAGGTTTGTGGAAAGTACTTAGAATATACGGAGTAGAGGGCAAGTTGCTGAAAGCAGTGAAGAGCATGTATGAGGGTGCAAAGGCGGCAGTACGTGTGGAGAGTGAGCAGAGCGAGTTCTTTGACCTGAATGTTGGTTTGAAACAGGGGTGTGTGATGTCCCCGTGGTTGTTTACTGTATATATGGATGGAGTTATGAAAGAAATACTATCAAGAGCAGTGGATGTTGGTGTATCGCTGAAAAGGGAGGGAATTGAGTGGAAGCTACCTATACTGCTGTTTGCGGATGATACAGTTCTGATGAGTGATAATGAATGGGAGTTGCAGGGTCTGGTAAATGCGTTTGGAACAGTGTGCGAAAAACGGAATTTGAAGGTAAATACGGGGAAGAGCAAGGTTATGGTCTTCGAAAGGGGTGAAGTCACAGAGTGTGAGGTGAAGCTGAACGGTCAGGCTATGGAGATCGTCAACTCTTTTAAGTATCTGGGCAGTGTGTTGAGTAAAGATGGGACTATGGATGAAGAGGTGCGGGAGAGGGTACAACAGGGGAAGAGGGTTGTAGGAACGCTAAAAGCAGTAACGAGAAATAGGGTGGTCAGTATGGAAGTGAAGAAGTCCTTGCATGACAGTGTGGTAATCCCGACACTGACTTACGGAAGCGAAGCATGGACGTTGGTTGAGAGACTCAGACCAAGAGTGAGAGCAGTGGAAATGAATTACTTAAGGAGTGCGTGCGGAGTTACATGGAGGGATAGACAGACTAATGAGGAAGTAAGAAGGAGGTGTGGTGTGGAGGTAGATGTGCTGGAAAGTGTGAAAAGGAACAACTTGAGATGGTTCGGCCATATGGAACGTATGGAAAGCGAGAGAATGACTAAGAGGGTGTACGAGAGCGAGGTGGAGGGACAGAGGGGGAGAGGTAGACCGAATATGAGGTGGAAGGATGGAGTGAGGAACTACATGAACGAAGGCGGTGCTGGTTGGGGGGAGGGGCGTCGACTGACTGGGGACAGAGGTGCATGGGGGCGGTTCGTTCGTGGCCACCCCTTCGGGGATCACGGCGTCAGGCAATAGATAGATAGATAGATAGCTTTACTCTCATCGTAGAGGTTGAGGATATCGTGGAAGAAGTCTAAGAGGTTTGTTAAACTGGAACCTTTTTTTACGAAAGCCGTGTTGAGTATCTTTAACCCTTCCTACCTGGGCTGCCTTACAAAAGGACGGAGGTCGTATCAGGGCGATCTGGCCGAAAAACGTCTAGGCCTAGGCTACCGTATCTTTGTTATTTTAACTGCTAGAAATTTCCAACGCATCCCTAAACGTAGTGCGGTTTCCAATCTGTAGACTGGCATTGAGTAGAGCTCTCTAAGTCAACTGGTTCAGTTGTGATGACGATTTCCGTGGAGCGAATTTTTCCGCGATGTTGACAATATCGGCGCTTTTCAGACACTAATATCGTCATATCATACAACAACAACATTGATCCGACGTCTCCTTCTTGTTTTCGGAGGTGCGGTGACGCAATGAACGGCTTTGTTTACATGCGTCGGACGCAGGGCATTCAGACCAAGCTGAATAGGCTTTCAAGCTTACTGTCTGTTAAAAGGACACCCGGGTACCGGCCCATCTGCCGCGGTGTCCTAATAAAAGGACACCCGGGCTGGAAGGGTTTAGTATGTTATTTTCCTCTAAGTGATTTGCAAGTCTGTCTCTTATGACCATTTCTAGCATTTTACATACAACTGAGGTTAAGCTAATTGGACGATAGTTACTGGGTAGGGATTTGCTGCCTTTTTTGAATATCTGTGTTACGTTGGCTAGCTTCCACTGATAAGGCATAGTTCCAGACTGCAAGGATTTATTGAATAGTAATGTCAGTGGTTTGGAGAGCTCATCCTTAGCTTCCTTTAGAGCTCTAGGCGAGAATGTATCAGGTCCAGGCGTTTTATTTACCTTGAGTTTATCTAAACAATTCAATACTTCTCTCTCTGTAACGGTGATATTGCTTAGAACATCTGAATTATCAATCTGAATCGGCGATGGTGTAGGGATATCACTGAGGTCTTCTGTTGTAAACATTGATGCAAAGAAGGTATTGAGGGCATTACTCATTTGTACTTCGTCTTTGGTGTATTCTCCATTTTCATCGACTAACGGTCCAACAGTTGAAGTAACTACTTTTTTCTTTCTGATATAACTATAGAATTCTTTCGGGTTTGTTTTACTTTGATTCGCAATATGTATCTCTAGGGTCTTTTTACTTTGCTTAATTAACTTTTTGGCATTGCGTCGTAGCTCTACAAATTTCACCCGTTCTTCGTCATTTTGTGAGGATTTTAATCTATCATTAGATTTTTTTTTAGCAAGCAGACAGTTTGAAATATCTTTATTCCACCATTTGGGCTTATTATTATGGCCTGGATGCCGTATTTTCGATAGTATGCAGTCTTGCACTGCTTTTAGTGGATGGACTAGCCACATACTGTACCACTATAAAAATTGTGCTAAAAAATATACAGTAGAACCTCGTTTACCCGGCATTCAGAACAGCGGCACCCTCAAAACAACGGCACCAATCGGCCAGGCATTAATTAGGTATAAAATCAGAGAAAATTAATTCAAACAAGAGATAACAATGAGTTCTGCTGACTGATATACATCTAACATAGGTTAGGTCATATCTAACCTAGGTTAGGTAATTTCTTTGTAGAGATATATAGGCTAGGCCTATGTCTTCACAAAAACAGAGTAAGCAGACTGCGCCGAGTATGTTGGTGATCGACGATGCGCATGGCGGGCCTATCTATAGCCTAGGCCTAAGAGTAACTCTCGATACAACGGAATTATGGGTTATTCGGCATGCTCTCCCCCCCGAGCGTGCCAGATAAACGAGGTTCTACTGTACAAAGCCTCGGAGTCGCACAGACCCTAAGATAGTGGTTAATCCTGTAAGTAATTATATAAACTGGCACAGGTTGTCCTTCTTACAGGGGACAGGTACGCTTGGGGACGTTTTGTGTATGGCCACCCTCATAAACGGGAATAATGCGGAATAATACGTCTGGCAATAGATAGATAGATAAATTTTGGATGAGACACCTAGTCTGGAGTCTGTGGGCTCTGGATTCTTGGGGTCCAATAGAGGGGTTCTACTCTGTAACATTTAGTTTTCTTAATGAATGACACAACGTATAATCCATGCCTTACTTTAATTTACTACCCTAGAGATTAGTTTGTACAAACTCTACAAATCCATTGAAAAGCATCTAGATATAAGATCTAGTTCTATGTTTTCACATCTAGTGATGTGACTGATTTCTAGATAGCTGGGAGTTAATTCGTCCATACCCCCACCTAACTCCGATCACTTTTGATTGTACAGTGGACCCTTGAGATTCTTTTATTTGATATTCGCTTATTTGATAATTTGCAGGATTTTCACCCTGATCATTAAAAACATTAACCCTTCCTCCCCGTGCTGGCCTTCTAAATGACGGCACTCCTATCCTGGCGATATGGCCAAAAAACGTTGTATGTAAATATAAGCCTATTTTTGTTATTTTAACTGCTAGAGAATTCAAACAAATCTCAAAATGTAGACCTGTTTTGTATCTGTAGACTGGCATTGAGTAGAGCTCTCTAAGTCAGGTGTGATGACGATTTCCATGGAGAGAGTTTTGCTGCAAATTTAGCAATATCGGACACTTTGGGAGACTACTTTTTCACTCAAACTGGTAATGGCGGACAAGGTCGGACTTCTCCTTGTTGTTAACGCTTGGCGGCGCTCCGGTCAGGTCTGTTTAAAAACGTTTCGCCGCACGGCTTTCAAAGCACGCTTAACCCACAAAATCCCGGTCATATGATCCCGATTGCTATGTCCGGGGCCCTTTTGGTACAGGCAAACTTCATAATTCAGTAACTACTGACTCAGACCACCTAGAGCAGTCAATTATTTTGCAAATTGTAGAACTCTTTGTTGTCTGTAGAATGCCGTTGAAATGACATCGTTACAACGCGTGGTTGCCATGTTATGACGATTTAGCGGAATTTTGCCTCATATGAGGCCTCCCGGATTCCTGCCAATATTTATTTTTGCCTCATATGAGGCCTCCCGGATTCCGAGGGTTAAGGAAGCTTTCAAGCTTACGAAGTTTAAAAGGACACCCAGGCTTCAGCCCTTCGCAAGGTGTGTCCTTTTAAAATGACACCCGGGCAGGAAGGGTTAAGAATGAATGAAAATATTTAAAAATTTATATTATTTCTCATCATGCCAACAAACACAAGCTTTACCATCCTCCTACCCTTGAATTTGTCTACAAGCAGCTGATAAAAAAAAAACCTACAAAGCACAATCCTTGTGTTCGTTCATAAACAAAATTGAAATTGTCGACTAGGCTATCTATCTATCTATCTATCTATTGCCTGACGCCGTGATCCCCGAAGGGGTGGCCACGAACGAACCGCCCCCATGCACCTCTGTCCCCAGTCAGTCGACGCCCCTCCCCCCAACCAGCACCGCCTTCGTTCATGTAGTTCCTCACTCCATCCTTCCACCTCATATTCGGTCTACCTCTCCCCCTCTCTCCCTCCACCTCGCTCTCGTACACCCTCTTAGTCATTCTCTCACTTTCCATACGTTCCATATGGCCAAACCATCTCAAGTTGTTCCTTTTCACACTTTCCAGCACATCTACCTCCACACCACACCTCCTTCTTACTTCCTCATTAGTCTGTCTATCCCTCCATGTAACTCCGCACGCACTCCTTAAGTAATTCATTTCCACTGCTCTCACTCTTGGTCTGAGTCTCTCAACCAACGTCCATGCTTCGCTTCCGTAAGTCAGTGTCGGGATTACCACACTGTCATGCAAGGACTTCTTCACTTCCATACTGACCACCCTATTTCTTGTTACTGCTTTTAGCGTTCCTACAACCCTCTTCCCCTGTTGTACCCTCTCCCGCACCTCTTCATCCATAGTCCCATCTTTACTCAACACACTGCCCAGATACTTAAAAGAGTTGACGATCTCCATAGCCTGACCGTTCAGCTTCACCTCACACTCTGTGACTTCACCCCTTTCGAAGACCATAACCTAGACCATAACTAGGCTAGCCTAGCCTATAATTTTGTTAGCATTTTCAAATTTGTTTGTGAACAAACAAACAAGAAGTTTGTGCCATGAATGTTGTACTGACTATATATACTGTATATATATTTTTGTTAATTAGTTTAACCAGACCAAACCCAATTTTTTCATTTATCTACCCATCAAGAACTCCCACAGGACTATCCCTTACACTTTAACAATACACAAATCAACCCTTCATCTTCTCTCAGTATTCTCTGTGTCTCATTTTCTTCTGAACTTGGAAAGACCACATTTCCATCCTTGCTAAAACAGCTTCCCAGAAGCTGTGTGTACTCAACTGCCTCAGGGGGTTCTTTACTCCTGCTGGTTATGGCTGGCTATGGCCTTCAGGAATCCATCAAACTCATTGTCTTCTTCGTCACTAGAGGACCAAAATGGAGGTTCTGGTAGACGTAGAGGGCCAAAGTTAATACGGGAGGATCCTGGCCGAGGTTCCTGTTGAGGGTTGGGTTGTGGTTGTTGTTCTTCCTGACAACAAACTATGAAAACGGAGATCTTGCGTTGACGTAGGGAGTTGATGTGGGCATGGTATTGATCTTTGTAACCAGCCACAGCTTGAGCAATTAACGCACAGCATCCCTCACTGTCATGTCCTGCTCAATCAGATGTCGTAGCTGGCCACCCAACTCGATGATGCGCTTTATGTCTGTCATACTCAAGCCATTTATTGATTGTGACACTTCTTTGTCATCGTTTCTGTCGTCATTGGCGCGATTTTCTACCTCCAATGTTTCTTCAGCAGACTTTGTTGTTATTGTTGTTGTTCCCCAAGCTGCCTGGCCGAACAGCCCCAAGGCCCCGAGCAAGGCCAAGGCCACAACCTAGCGCCCCCGCAGAACCCTCCCCGCCGACCACAATAAAGCCTGGGTGACCGAAGCCACTCCATGGCAGGGAGCTGAGGAGGGTGCAGAAATGCCCGGGAAACCAAAGCCCCACCCAGGGCCCTGTGCCCCTCAGCAATTATGAAGAGAAAGTTGAGGGGCAAAGGAAAAATGTGACGCTTTGGCTTCCAATCTTGGTAGATCCACGGAAGAGACGCCGTCACTTGAGATCTAGAAATTATATAAGTAAAAGGAACAGTCAGAGTAAGCTATGGGTATGGCAGAGATCGCTCAGTTCTCACTCTGATAGACCAGCCAATCACCAAAGCAGACTTTGTATTTGGGTGTAGCATCTCTCTAATATCTTCGTCTGTTGTCTCAGCAAACCCGGCGCCAGGGATGTGTCTCGCTTCCTCCACTGCTGCCTCAAACGTATGTGGTGTACCGGGTACAGCTACCTGCCTGTCCTCAGGTAGACCCTCTAGAATGTTCCACCATGCGTGATTAGTCATGGCAGGAGTGACATCATCCCAGCATGACACAACTAAATCAACAGCCTCCTTTACGCTGAAATTCTTCCAATATCGAACCACCTGTTGCTCCGATTCATTTTCACTTTCAATTTGTACCTCATTATCATCATTGTCACTGCTGATCAGCCGCTGAATTAGGGTGGTTTCTTTTGTTGCCTGCCGCATCAGTCGGAATTGCCTCCTTGAGAATGCCGCCTTCACCACTGGGATAACCTCAGTGAGGATTAGTGAGGTTGTGTTAGGGGGCAAGAATTGAACTGTAAAGTTGCGATGCAAATCACTTAAAAGAGGAGAGTGCCCTGGTGCATTGTCAAGAAGTAAGAGGATGTTGAATTTTATGTTCTTTTCCTTGCAAAACTTTTCAACCTTGGGGATGAATGCATATTTCAGCCAATCGAGGTATAACTTAGCTGAAACATTGGAGTACAGCCAGTGGATTTAGGGACCCCCGGCTATAGCGACGGGTATTGAAAACCAGCTGTGCTGTTCTTGGGGGATTTGGTGAGACGACTTACTTGTAATTGTGCAAGCAAATTGTTGAGCCTCCGCCTCCCATTCCACCCAGGGTCCTGTACCTACCTCCCCAATCTGCAGGACCGGGTTGCCGGATTGGTCATGGATAGGAATTGTGTCTAATTCCGGCTTTAAATGTGCCAGAGCCTTAATGTCATTAAAACCAACTTTCGACCAATCCGAGTAGAGTCATGCAGAAGAGGGAGGTGGTAAAGCTGGGGAGGAAGCATATACAATGAATTCCAGGGCATATAGAGTTGGAATGGCCTTAATGGATACGTCTAAAGTTTCACCGGAAATATTAATAGCACGCAACTTTTTACTCTCATTAACCTGAATAGTCCAATGTTCAGGTACCAGAAGCTCTCCCGAGATCGTCTGTTGCGCGACCTTTGGGTTTTGAGCGACGATATTAACCTATGACCGATCCGGCCCGTAAAGTAAAGGCATGGGGCCTTTTCTAAGGGGAACTTTCTCCAAAAGGTGGAGGAATGATGTCCGTGACAACACGGACATTGGAAGTAGTCAAAGTTGACGTAGAAGGTGTCGGACTAGAACTAGTTGTCATAGGGGAGAGGAAATTAAGCTGCCTAGTTGATACTCTAACTGACTCCAGTGGTCTAGCAACTGACGATGGCGGCGGAGCTTCCGGCACCACTTTACCCATCTGAAATTTTTCCACCATTTGATCAAAAATTGATTGCAAATCCGCCCTGGTAACATAGTCTTTAGAACCGTCCATAGAAACTACTGAGTCGCCTTCTGAGTGGCCGGACGATGCCTGTTTTCGACTGGAAGGTAATTGTTCTAACTCTTCCTCTAAACCGTCCTGGTAGTCCATGTCTTCAACCAACTCTACCTCCGGTTGCCGGACTGAGCGTGGTCGAACCGTCTCATTCCGTACCGTGGGATTCAACTGTTCACGTTCAAAGGTTTCCCAAATCAAATTCGGTATGGATGAAGGCACTTGTTCCTCAATGGCTTGTCGCACACTCACATTGTCTGTGGCCTCCGAGGCAGTGGACATCTGACTTTGCGATCTGTCAGAACCTTCCCTGGTGCCCACCGGGTACCCTCGGTATTGATCGGCTAACACTTTCGCCGGTACATGAGAACGTGGAACTTTAAAACCCGGCGGAATTTTGGAACGGGGAATTGAATAACCTGGCCTTACTGACTGCGACAATTGGCTCACGTCACTATCACTGTCTCTGGGAGGCGTCTCTGCTACCCCCATCACCATCTCCGACCTGCCAGATTGGACCTTAGGCTTGGAGGAGGTAGTGACGGAGGGAGGAGGTACCGTCATCGGCGGTTGCCGAAGCCGCACACTCGACGTCTCCGTACGAGACGTAACCCGTTTACTGCCTGAAGTTGACGCCTCCGGTGTCACATTTTCCGCGGCGTGATTCTTCGTTTCTTGTTCGCCGGCTGCTTTGACTGGCCTGACGAACGTAAAGACTGTTTCAAGGGTGACCTGGATCTAGACCGGGTCCTGCCCTCTTGAGACGAATCTGGCTGAGATTGTTTCGCATTACGGCGTGTGGGGGGGGTTAGTCGTTGTGCTTGTGTCATCAGAGTCGTCGTCCGTACTAATAAGTTCTTTCGAAATGACTGCGGTTTTCTTTTTGATCACCACGGAACGAGTTGACTTATGTTTACTAAGAGGAGATTTGATCACCAAATGAGCCCACATAGCCTCATCGTCGCACTGTAACGCCTTATGGGCTACCTCCTTAGTATAGTTATTGAAGTGCGCCTTTATTTCCAACAAGGCCACTTGACATGTTGCTTCTCTGTGATTCAATAATCCATCCCGAAGTCTAGTACACACACCACATAGCTTAGATAGCCAAAGTCCTCTAGAGCGATCAAGACATGTTACGCATTTAATACAGAGCTTATGGCTAAAGATCGGAACGTTCATGCATGTCGGTGTAGTACAAAGGGTAACGTATTGCATGATGTAATAATCGGCCCCCAGTCTGGAGCGCGTTGCCGAGGTAGAAGTGTGCGATCTGGAAAGAAATGTCCAAGAATCAATGCTCATAAGGATAATCCAAGACATTCACACATGTTATATACAGTACCTCGAATACGCCGGAAAATTAGATCTAGTACACTACTACACCTCCGCCGACCTCCGAGCTGTCAACACCTCGCAGCTGCTCTCCGATAATGAGTTACCTTGTGTGAAGTTGATAGGAGTGTCATAAGTGTTGTCCCGGAAATTTATATGTGCATTTCATAAGTAATTAGGTGTTTTATGAGCAATTCAGATGTAATTGGATATTCCAAGTAATTAAAATATGGGTTAAGTAAAACAGTTCCTGGAGTGAGATGGGATAGTGGGGCGATTGTTGTTGAATGAAATGGCTAGCAGACGACCACCTCGCGATGGCGGAAAGGCGTGAAAGCGTGAAAGGGGATGAGGAGGAATACGAATTCGAAGGCTTTATCACCGAGGACAAGGATGATCAGTTGGCAAGTATGAAAAACCAATTGATGGGTCTTGTGAGATGGAGGGGAGTGATGGAAAATTGGAGGAAGGAGTTAGGGGCTAAAGTAGAAGTTTTGTCCGATATGTGTGGCGTTATTAGCGGGGTGGATAGGCCTAGGCCAGTAAGTGACAGCCTAGAGGCAGTGATGGCCAGAGTAGACGAGTTAGCGGCGGAAAATGTGGCACTCAAGGCTCAGCTTAAGGAATATGAGGGCCACCTGAGTGAGGAAGTAAAAGGAATTAGTGAGGTAAAAATTGAGTGGACAAGGGTAGAGAGTGCCACGATGGTAGCCCTTGAAGAAATTGTGAAGGAGCAGAAGGAAGAGAGAGAAAAGGAAAAGAAAGAGTTTGAAAAAATGTAGTGCAAATTTTAAAGAAGAAAGAGAAGGTAGTGAGAGAGACAATAGATAGAGGTAAGTGTATAGTAATCTTTGGAGATGTGGAAGAGCACCTGGCAGATATGAAGGTAAGAAAGGAAAGGGATGTTGTGAAAGTCAAGGGGATACTGGATTACTTAGACGAGGGTTATGGATGGGTAAAAGAACTGGAGGAGGTGAGAAGGCTAGGAAAATATAAGAAGGGCGAGATGAGACCACTAAGAGTGGAACTAAAGTTTAGATCAACAGCAGAAGCAGTAGCCAATTTGAGCTGGAAATTAAATTCGACAGAGCTGAATCATATAAGGGTAAAAAAGGACCTAAGTGTAGAAGAACGAGAACAGTTAAGGGAACTCCAAGCTAAGGCTGATGAAGAGAATGGAAAGTTGTCTGAAGAGCAAAAGAAGATTTTTTTTTGGAGAATAAGGGAAGGGCAAGTAAGGAAGTGGTACATCAGGAGCCACCAAGAACCGAAAGTAAGAGGAGTGATAGGGAAAGAGACAGAGAGACAAGTACGAAGTCAAAGCAAGGAGACGGAGCGAGAGATAATGCAGGGAGCAGGGGACCGGAGAGAGAGCCTGGATATGGTGGAGAAGGTGGAACAGAGGGAGGTTGTGGAGGGGGGGGGGGGGAGGGAGGAGAATAGAATTAGCAGGGGAGGTGGAACTAGGTCAGGGAAGGGATGGAGGAGGAGGTGAACCTGGTAGGAGGCAGAGAGGGAAGAGAAACAAGGAGGTGGATTCAAAATAATATACTGTGCTACTACACTAATATAGATGGAATAAACGGTAAAAAGGTAGAGTTAGATGATATATTAAGAAAAGATCAACCACAGATAGTCTGTTTAACGGAGACAAAGCTGAACCAGGACTTTGACAGCAACATAGTGTTTAGTGAAGGATATAATATATGGAGATATGATAGAAAGGGTAAAAGGGGAGGTGGAGTGGCAGTATTAGTTAAGAACCCTATGACAGCAAAGCACGTGGAGTTAAATAATGACAAGGCAGAAATAATGGCAGTTGAACTCAATGATATAGAAGGAAAAAAGCTAGACATAGCAGTAGCTTACATGCCACCAAAAACCAGAGCATGGAGGGAGTTGGAGTTTGAGGAGATGGTCGAGGATATGATTCAGTCGTTGAGAAGATTGCTTTTAAGGAAGAATCGATTGATCTTAGTAGGAGATTTCAACTGTAGTGAGGTTGATTGGGAATCGGGAGATGCAGGGCCAAATCAGAGATCTTGGGGAAGTCGGCTAGTGGAGTTGGTTACGAAAAATGTACTTGCACAACATGTGAAGGAAAATACAAGAATGAGGGGTAATAACGAACCTTCTAAACTCGATCTGATTTTTACAAAAGATCCTCACGAAATTAGTGATATAAACTATCTATGTCCTGTAGGTAAAAGTGATCACCTATTACTAAAATGGAAGTTGACCTCGAGTAATGCCAATAGATTAGACAATAGCTACATAAATGACAGATTAAATTATAGTAAAGCTGATTATGTATCCTTGAAAAGATATTTAGAGGGAGTAGATTGGGATCTTATTTTGAAGGAACAGGACGTACAAGGTAAATATAGTAGATTTCTCGAAATTTATAGAGTAGGAACCAATCTGTTTGTCCCAAGATATAAAACTGGAAATTTTACTAAGCAGAAAGAATGGTTTAATTTGAAATGCAAAAGAGCTTTGGGTAGGTGTGATGCAGCTTGGGCTAGATTAAGAAGAAGGAACACTGAGAGTAATCGGAATAAATATAAACAGGAGAGGAATAGATATGTTAACATAATTAGGCAAGTTAAAATGAACTATGAGAAGAACATAGTAAATAAATGTGAAAGTGACCCTAGATTATTTTATAAATATATAAACAGTAAGTTGAAGGTAAAGAAACAAATGACTAAATTAAGAGTTGATGCTAGGACGTATGAAAATGTATCGGACATGTGCGAGGTAATGAATAACAAATTGGGGTCAGTTTTTACTAGAGAGGAAGGTTTTGACGAACCACAGGCGGGAGTACTGGAGAGTGGTCTTAGTAAGATTGAAATAACTAGAGATGAGCTGTTATCTGCGATGAGAGGACTTGAAGTAAGGAAAGCTATGGGACCGGATGAAGTGTCTGCCTGGGTTTTAAAGGAGTGTGCAGAGCAATTAGTGGAGCCAGTGAGGGACATAATTCAAGCTTCCTTAGATAAAGGACAGGTTCCTGTTGAATGGAAAAGAGCTAATATCATTCCGATATACAAGAATGGAAACCCTGAGGACCCTCTAAACTATAGTCCAGTTTCACTTACTAGTATTGTATGCAAGATTTGTGAAAAGCTAATTAGGAAGAGATGGATGAAAATGTTGGAGAGAAAGAAGATAATAACCCCAAAGCAATTTGGATTCAGAGAAGGGACATCTTGTGTTACCAGTTTGCTATGTTATTACAGTAGGGTGATAGATGTACTCCAAGAAAGAGGCGGATGGGTGGACTGCGTCTACTTAGACCTTTCCAAAGCATTCGATAAGGTACCACATAAGAGATTGTTATCTAAGCTTGAGACGCTAGGATGTGTCGGGGGGAGTTTGCTGAAATGGATGGAGAGCTATTTAACAGATAGGGAAATGAGGACCAACATTAGAGGAACTTACTCATCGTGGCGGAAAGTTGAGAGTGGTGTGCCGCAGGGATCTGTATTGGCACCTCTCATGTTCCTTATGTACGTGAATGACCTGCCGATAGGCATAAACTCCTACATGTCAATGTTTGCAGATGACGTAAAAATTATGAGACAAATAACAAATAAAAGTAGTTGTGAGGAGCTGCAAGGGGATTTAGATAAAATATACGAATGGAGCACCAAGTGGAAAATGAAATTTAATATAAGTAAATGCCATGTGTTAAATATGGGAAGAAGTGTGAATAGACCAAATTGGGAGTACAGGATGGGAGATAATATAATTAGCAAGGCCGAAAAAGAAAAGGATTTAGGGTTGATTATACAAGATAACTTGTCGCCAGAGAAACATATTAACAAGCTCTTTAGCGGAATGTATGCAATGGCCGGGAATATGAAAGTTGCTCTGAACTACTTGGATGAGACCATGGTAGCGAAAATTATGAAGAGTATGATTAGACCAAGATTGGAGTATGCAGCAGTGGTGTGGTCCCCGCATCTAAAGAAGCATATTCACAAGTTAGAAAGAATCCAGAGAGCAGTTACTAGATTGGTTCCAAGTCTCAGAGAACTGCCATATGAAGGGAGGCTAGACAAATTAAATCTACCGAGTCTAAAAGAGAGGAGAGAGAGGGGAGACATGATAATGATGTACAAATGCACCCGGGGGCTGGAGAGGCTGGATAGGGAGGATATATTAATTATGGATACAGGAATAACTAGAGGCCACAGCTACAAAGTAAAAAGACCTACCTGCAAGAACGATATCAGGAAGTTTAGCTTCCCCTATAGATGTATTGACAAATGGAATGGGCTGGAGGAGGAGGTGGTAGGGGCAAGGAACATCCATATTTTCAAGAAAAAATTGGATAAAAAGTAGACTGAGAGACGGGACAACACAAGCTTAGCTCAACTCCTGTATACTATAATTAGGTAAATACAGTAAACCCCCGATATTTCGGACTCTTTTTACTCGAAAACCCGCACTTCTCGGAATGTCATCGGCCTCTCGGAGATGTCCCTGTATATCTCGGAAGTTTCCGAGTTGGACGGGATTTGTGTCCGGTTTACAATGTACTCTCACTCGGTTTTAAGTGATTTTAGGATGAATTGAAGCCTGTGCCTTTTAATTATTGTGTTAATATTAATTACTATGTACTGTACTGTCCCTGAAAACATAATAAGGGTCATATTTGTCATTACTGTAATATGATAAATTTCACATGCAAAAAAAAAAAACAAAAAAAAAAAATAAAATAATAATAATAATAATATTGATAATACTGTACTGTATAAGGTATATCGTCAATGATGAAGGGGCCACTAATAAATACAAATTTAAAAAAAAAAACAGCAGACGTAATGAACTCATTTATTTATTTATTTATATATATTTTTATTGTAGACAATGTTTTTCATTTAGGTTTCTTGTTGAGATTCTTGATACATAGCATAGTCTAAGACATGAATAAGTTGCAAGTTATTAACAAAATATATATGCTTTATTATTCTGGTTTAACATATCCTTTATTTTTCTGCCATCAGGAGGAAGAATGCTACATCAAGGAGCTACTGAAGTTGATGGAAGGTGAGGTGGCTGAGGATGAAGGTACAAACAGGTAATGGATAATATGCAACTCGTAAACATATAAAGAGAATACCAGTATGTTTTTAATGTGGTTTTATTTTAACCTGTTAATATAATAATAATAATGTTTTCTTTATATAAGCACCAGTTTTTCCGATATACAGAAATTCACTAGCACTCGAGACACCAGTTAAGAAGAACCTCAATGCCAATTATTTATATAAGAACTACTGTTTATGCCCTGTAGCTGCCAGTCATGCCACCTGCTTGGAGGTCATAACTTAAAAAATAAAAAAGTTCTCAGCTCCCTGTTGAAGGACTCTACGGATGTTATTGCGTCATGGCAAGCAGTAGTTTATTATACAGTATAAGCTAGGGGCCACATAGGAGAACATATAATCAGAAAAGATGACTGGTGAACAGCCGTAGGTTCATCAAGGCGCAAAGAATATTTACCAGAACGCCCCGGACTTCCCAAATTGACTTATTCCTTGAACGTGACGATAGTGCGTTGTTATATGTGCGATTAGTTTACTTGGGAAACAGATAAACTTGCTCATGTAGTGATGTGTATTGTGTACACCCCATGTGGTGGATTGTGTTCTTTTATTTCAACATTTTATTTTGCTAAAGCGTTGTTTCCACATTGCGATTTTGATAAGTTCTTTTGCCTTTGTACTGTGTCGTCCCAATTTTGGTTTGTTTATTTTGCAAGTCTTACATTATAATTTCTTGAGGGGTCACTAGACCTGTTGTTGCTTGACTTTCTCACTTCGCAATGCTACATTCCACCGACGGATGTTTCAGCAGCTTAGTAAGATGCTTCGGTTCACCAAACTTTTGAACCATTTAAAAGTCATAAATTATACTTGTTTCTTGGTATACTGTATAAGACAAATTGCTGCTGTATTTATCACACACATGAAAACAGATATAGATTTCGATAATGGTAACTAAAAGTTCATGGTTTGAGTAATAAATGTATACTGTAGGAAAATCTTCTAAATATGCATCTATCTATCTATCTATCTATCTATTGCCTGACGCCGTGATCCCCGAAGGGGTGGCCACGAACGAACCGCCCCATGCACCTCTGTCCCCAATCAGTCGACGCCCCTCCCAACCAGCACCGCCTTCATCCTTATACTTCCTCACTCCATCCTTCCACCTCTCTCTCGGTCTACCTCTCCCTCTCTGTCCTTCCACCTCGCTCTCGTACGCCTTCTTAGTCATTCTTTCGCTTCCCATACATACATACATACAGTGGAGCCCCCATCCTCGCTACACCGGTCTTCGTTGATTCAATGCTCGCACCACACACCAAATATTCCCCATTTCAATTCTCGCGCCAAAAGCCTCATTCCTCGCATCAAAATCCCAGTCGAAACCCGAAAAAATAGCAAAAATAACGAAAAACTCTACATAAAACTAGAAAACAAACAAAAACAATAATTTTGTTTTAACATAACGAAAGAATCTGCCAGTAGCTTGCCGTTTAGAGACGAAATCCGAGTGAATCCGAGATCCGATCGTCAAATGCGCAAGATGCCGCCATCTTTGTATGACGTCATCACTAAGCAGACGCTTGCAGTTTAGCTAGTATCTGTGTTGACAAAACAACCGTTTGCAAGCCTTTTTGTGCCTGAACCCCTTATCTCTCGGGTTTATTATAACCTCTAGTACATCTAGTGATAGGGATGGTTGGCCTGGTGGTAGCAGTGAAGGAATTTCATGCTCAAAACACAGCAAAGACCAGTCCATGTCGGACGAAAGCGATTGAATTGCCTAGCCTAGACGATGTTAGCCTAGGCTAGGCTAAGTATGACAATGATTTATAATAAAATCTGTGTGGTAAGTAATCTTCTCATAATACGTATTTATACGTCTTTTCCTCATAATATGTATTTATTGGATGTATTTGGGGCGAAATGGGTACTTGAAGGGTGGCTGGACGAATTTAGAACCTAGGCCTAGGCTAGGCCTAAAAAATGTTGCATGATAGAAACAATGCCCCAATCTACAGTATTTATGGTTAGGACTGTCATTTAGCCATGTCTACATTATTATTTACAATGCATAAGATTTAGGCCTAGGCTACTTGATGTAGCCTAGACAAAAAACATGTTTTCATAGCCTAACACTGGGAAAAAGTGCGGTAATTGTTTAGATATTGGGCCTTTTTTTTCTAGTTATTAAAAACTTATTCTATGGTGTATTATATGATACAGTATAATGCATAAAATTTAATTTGTGTACAATAAAACATGTTTTCATAGGCAAAAAATAGAAAAAGACGCAAATTTTGGCATGAGCACGGAACCGATTGAATTTTCCCCATAAGAACAGTGCCCCAATCTTGGATGTTTCAATCCTAGCTCTATTTCTGCAGAACCGATTAGCAGCTAGGATAGGGGCTCCACTGTACATACATAAAATTTTAAGACTGAGTGCTCCACACATACGTGCAGTTTCGGTCTCTTGTCCTAATGGCGGCTTTCCAGGCAACCCTGTTAAGGGCTGCTTCACTTGTCAAGTTTTTGGATTTGAGATCGGCACGTATAGTCCGATCCCAGGTCTTCCTCGGTCCACCCCTTGGTGCAGCTCCCTCCACAATCACAGACTTGCATTTTTTCATCCAATTTTGTTCATCCATTTTCTCCACATGTCCATACCATCCCAGTCTACTTGTACGCATCACCTCGCTAATACTCTTCATACCTAAACGTCTCCTCAGCTCAACATTTGTTATTCTATCTTGCAGCCTGGCCCCACACATCCATCTCACCATTCTCATCTCATTACGTTCCATTCTGTTGACATCCTCTACTTTAGCGGCCCATGTTTCTGAGGCATACATCATTGCACTTCTAACACATGAGGCATACACCTTTCCCTTCAGGGGGAGAGGCATTCTTTTCATGGTCAGAATTGGCAGCAGTTCTCTGAACTTCCCCCAGCCACATCTAATTCTAGCGACAGTGGCAGCCTCGGCCCCACCACCGGCAGAGATGGTATCTCCTAGGTAACAAAACTTGTCCACCAGCTCAAATGACTCATTTCCAAAATTCACAGCCACAGGATCATCACTTAACACAAGCTCGCCTTTGCACACTACGCACTCAAATTTCTCTATAACTGACTTATCCTTCAGCAGGGGTCCCTTTATTCTACTACAGCGCTTACTCCCATGATTCACCCAGCGTCGACAGATGCTACATTGAATCGGGTTAGTGCCCACACCCTTTCCACACACTGCACATGGGTATGCACCGCTCTTTCCCACATTGCCTCGTCTCAATTTACAATTTATAACCTTGGTTTTGTTAATATTGACTCTTAAACCCTTGCTCGCCATGCCCTCTCTCCATCTTCTGAATTTGGCCTCAGCATCTTGCATATTGTCAGCTATTAGGACTAAATCGTCTGCATAAAACATTTCCAACGGGAGTCCGCCTCTAAAAACTCTAGACAGTGCCTCCAGGACCATAATAAAGAGGAGGGGGCTTAACACTGAACCCTGATGGACTCCAACACGGACTGCGACCTCATCACTCAGTACACCCTTCACCCTCACCGCACTTCGCGAATCCTCATACATCTTCATTATCACATGCACCAGCCACTCTTCCACACCAAGTTTCCTCATAGCCCACTGCACAACATCTCTAGGCACCCTGTCAAAGGCCTTCTCCAGGTCTTCAAACACAAAGTAAAGATCCCTGCCTTTTAGTAAGTATCTTTCCTGTATCTGCCTGACTATGAAGATAGCATCGGTTGTACCACGTCCTGGCATAAAACCAAACTGCATATCATCAATGGAGATGCTTTGCCTGATCAAACCCTCAAAGACACTCTCACAGACCTTCATGGTTTGGTCAAGCAGTTTTAGGCCCCTATAATTACCTCTCTCTAGCGCATCCGCTTTTCCTTTGTATATATTTACTATTACGCTTTTGTGCCAATCCTCTGGTATTTTCTCATCTTTAATAATGGCATTTATCAACTCAGTGACTAAGTTGACACCAGTCTCCCCTGAGGCTTTTATCATCTCGGCGCCAATGTCAGAGCACCCTGGAGCTTTACCGTCCTTCATTTTATTGATTGCGTCGCTCATTACAGCTGGTGCTATCAAAGGAGGGGGTCCAGATATTGGTTTTTCGATACTAAGCTGCTCCTTATCCCATTCAAACTCGACATTTAGCAATCGTTCATAGTGTGCCTTCCATGCTTCTCTGATTTCATTTTCTGCATACACATTCTTCTCATTATCGTTTCTAACACACTGTTCACCTATAATGTCCTTACTGTCATTTTTAACTCGCCTAGCTAGGTTGAAGATCCCATTGGGATGGTCAGTGTTACACACTTGTTCGAGGACCAGGTCCTTAATGCCTTTTTTATCATTGTAAATAACTCTTGGCAGTTCGTTTAGCTGCCTGGTATTCCTCATTGCTGCCTCCCTTTTTCCATGCTTTGAAGCATTTCCTTTTCTCTTTCACAGCATGTTCTACCTCATCGTTCCACCACCAGGAGGTCTTATTCCTGGGGTGACCCTTTGTTTTCCCACAGACTTTGTCAGTGGCAGCAATAAGGCTATGCTTAAGAAAATTCCATTGACTATTTACATCGTTAGGCCTAGCTTCCTTATTTCTATTAATTTCCTCCAGTTCACTATGAAACCTATCCCTAACTTTCTTGTTCTTCAACAGCCACACTTTCCTTTTGGGTATGTGTAAAGTCAGTGGAAATCAGCTAACCTAAACAGTAATCGGATGCGGAAATACCCTGAGCCGACCAGGCCAAGTGGGATATCTCTATTGGTCTGGTCGGCTCAGGGTATTTCCGCATCCGATTACTGTTTAGGTTAGCCTATTTCCACTGACTTTACAGGACAAGGAAGGGGATAGGAGAGTACAGGGAGTGTAGTGAGAACTCGCTTAGGTTGGGTTGTGGAGTTGCCGGCCGCTCAAGCGAGTTGCCAACTGGGCCGTTAGTGTGTCTGTGTAGCACACGGTGCGTGTTGTGCACCGCTCAGTGAAGTTGACTCACCATTCCCGTTCACCTCTCTGACGGACTCCGGTTGTTCGGCTTAGGCTTGTTCCTCTCTGTTCGGAGCCTTCGCTTCCCGGAAGGTGAAGTAGTGTAAAGTCAGTGGAAATAGGCTAGCCTAAACAGTAATCGGATGCGGAAATACCCTGAGCCGACCAGGCCAAGTGGGATATCTCTATTGGTCTAACTGGTAAGGTGTCTGCATCACAACCCAAGGGTCGAAAGTTCGAGCCCCCACCAGGGCTTGATATTTTCGGAAGGCTATTCCCGCATCTAACGAAGTTTAGGTGTGCTGGTAAAATTGTTCAGATGGTTGAGAGTAAGATCGGAGCTCCATAAATCCTCTTTCAGGTATGGTGTAAAAAACAATTCCTACAGGAATTCCTACACATGTATACCTTTTTGCGCTTAGGATCTCTGTATATTCTCATGTCGCACACAAGTAGCTTATGCTGGGGATACATTCTTCGCTCGGCATGAACTTTACATCCCGGACCAGTTTCCAGTCTTTCCTGCTAACCAAGAAGTAATCTATCTGGTTACTGGAGACCCCAGAGTTATATGTGATCAGATGGCTCTATCTTTTCTTGAATTTCATGTTACACACAACCATGTTGAGTGCAACGCAGGACTCCAGTATATATTCGCCTTCCAGATTCCTCCTTCCGTAACCATTTCCTCCATGTACCCCCTCATATCCATCTGCAGATGCTCCCACGTAACCATTCAGGCCCCTCCCACGATTGTTATTTCATTCTCCGAGAGGCCTAAAGTGACACTGACGGTGTCATTCCAGAAGTCCTCTTTTATCTCTTTCTGTAGACCAGCCTGTGGGGCATATGCAGATATCACATTCAGAATTCTTTCACCAACTTTCAACTTCAAAACAATCAGCCTTTCACTAACTCGTAATCTGAAGCACACTTTCCGCCAGCTCTTCAGCCACCAGAACATCCACTCCTCCTTTCTCTTTATCAGTTTCGACCCCCATCCAGTACATCCTATATCTTTTCTTTCTTCCAACAATCCACTGTACCTCATGCCTTTTCCAGAGTGTTTCCTGGACACAGTAGACGTCCACTCGCCTCCTCTCACACATCTCAGCCACTTCATTTGCTCGCAGATTCAAACTACCAACATTCACACTAGCAAGTCTGAGATTGTGGGGGGCATTTGTCCCTATCCTGTGCGGTTTTGGATCATCGGACTTACGTTTTTTCTCTTTAGGTTTAGTCATAATTCGGTAAATTGGCTGGCAAATGGGCATCACCTCCCCCCCACCCTAAGAACTCCGGCTCCAGTCTACCCCGGGGACCATTCCCAGCACCTTCCCCCAAGAGATTACAAGGGGGTAGGATCCAGTGGCCTCGGTATGCCCCACCAGAACCAGCCGCAGGGACACACCCTTTGCGCGTACATGGCACTACGACTGGCCTGGTATTTTTCACCCAATGACAGGGCAGCCTCCTGGAGCGCTACCACCAGGTTCGGGCACCTATACTATTGGGCAAAAAGTGCCAGTCCGGGGAAACACTACGTACTGTACCCTCTGGATCAATTTCGTCCAGGTTGGGCCCAAGGCGCCAAGTCCGGGTCCAGAGGGAGCGACACCCACCACCAGTGTGCCGCCATTAGGTAACTTGGAACAAGAACAATGAAGCCCTGTCACAGCACTGTCATATGAACAATGCCAGCGCCAATAACAAGGCTTCATTGTAGTAATGGCTGTGTCCCCACAGGTCTAACGCCATCCCCCCTATTAGTCACCTTGTACAACACGCAGTAGGATGAGTGAGGCATATTTTTTTTTCCTCCACCATAGGTGAAGGCCCCCTTACCCCCGGGGGGGTCGAACCATCTCAAGGTGTTCCTTTTCACACTTTCCAGCACATCTACCTCCACACCACACCTCCTCCTTACTTACTCATTTGTCTGTCTATCCCTCCATGTAACTCCGCACGCACTCAAGTAACTCATTTCCACCCCTCTCCCTCTTGGTCTGATTCTCTTCCCAAACGTCCATGCTTCGCTTCCGTTAAGTCAGTGTCGGGATTACCACACTGTCATGCAAGGACTTCTTCACTTCCATACTGACCACCCTATTTCTTGTTACTGCTTTCAGCATTCCTACAACCCTCTTCCCCTGCTGCACCCTCTCTCGCACTTCTTCATCCAGAGTCCCATCTTTACTCATGACACTGGCCAGATACTTAAATGAGCTGACAATCTCCATAGCCTGACCGTTCAACTTCACCTCACACTCTGTGGCTTCACCCCTTTCGAAGACCATAATCTTGCTCTTCCCCGCATTTACCTTCATATTCCGTTTTTCGCACACTGTTCCAAACGCATTTACCAGACCCTGCAACTCCCATTCATTATCGCTCATCAGAACTGTATCATCAACAAACAGCAGTACAGGCAGCTTCCACTCATTTCCCTCCCTTTTCAGCGATACATCAACATCCACTGCTCTTCCTTGTATTTCTTTCATGACTCCATCCATATATACAGTAAACAACCATGGGGACACCGTGTTTCAACCCAACATTCAGGTCAAAGAACTCGCTCTGCTCATTCTCCACACGTACTACCGCCTTTGCACCCCCATACATGCTCTTCACTGCTTTCAGCAACTTGCCATCTACTCCGTATATTCTAAGTACTTTCCACATACCTTCTCTATCCACTCTGTCATAGGCCTTCTCCAAGTCCATAAAGGCAACATACACCTTTTGTTGCTTCTCCAGATATTTCTCCACAACACAATTCAGGGTAAAAATCTGATCTACACATCCTCTTCCCTTCCTAAAACCTCCCTGCTCATCGCTTATCCATTGCTCCGTTCTCACACTCACTCTCTCAATCACTACCCTACTGTACACCTTCCCTACTATGCTTAGAAGACATATTCCTTGATGGTTACCACACACTCCTCTTTCCCCTTTACCCTCATATAGTGGGACTATTATGCCTGTCTTCCAGTCATCAGGTGCACTCCCCTACTCCCATGCTAATTTGCAAATTGTCCATACCCATTCGATCACTATCTCACCACCATACCTCAACATTTCCCCACACACTCCATCTGTTCCTGGTGCTTTCCCCAACTTTACTCTTTTCATGGCTTCCCACACTTCTGACTTCCTGATCCCCACCTCCTCCTCCACTACTTCTCTTCTTCTCTCTCCCATAACCCATCCAACTATGTTTGCTGGCGCTTCATTCCTTACATTTAGCAACTCGTTGAAGTACTCCCTCCATCTTTCGACTCTCTCTTGCTTCTCGGCTAGCCGTCTCCCATTCTTATCTTTCACACCCTTACTGTTTCACTTGCTATCTTCCCTAACTTTCTTGACTTCTTTTCAGAACAGTTTCTTACACTCCCTCCATTTTACACTCAGATTCCGTCCAAATTCCTCATCTACTCTTCTCTTACTTTCCTTCACTACTCTCTTCACCATTTTCTCTCCACTTACCTCTCTCGTTTCTGGCTCTCCAAATCTTTATTCCCTCTACTACCCAACCACTCACTATAGGCTTTCTTGTCTTCCACAGCTATTTTTACCTCTTCTGTCCACCATGCTGTACCTTTCACTCCCCTCCCTCTTCTCCTTACTCCACACACCTCCTCACATGCTGCACAGATCTCTTCCTTAAACACCTTGCTCATCTCCTCCATATCTTCCAGGTCGAACCCACCTAGTCGTCTTTCTACTGCTCTCCTGTACTCTTCCCTGATTTCCTTCTCCTGTAGCCTCTCCACCCTCCTCGCCATTCCACTTTCCTCTCGCCTCCCTCCAGCTCTCCTCACCCATTTTTTGTATATCCTAATTTTAGATACTACTACATAATGATCAGACAGATCCCCTCCAATACCCCTATACACCCTAGCATCCAGCACAGATTTCTTCATTCGTTCATCCACACATATATAATCAATCAGTGCCTTTCGTTCCACCACTGTCTTATCCTTATCCTTCATCTTCCACACCACTTTCCATGTGTACCTGTGTATCATTCTGTGTCGGAAGAAGGTGTTGGCTATCCACAACCTCCTCCCCACACATACGTCCACAAGTGCACTACCATTACCATTCACCTCTGATGGTACCCCCCACCCTCCCACCACTCCATCAACTTTCCTATCACCCACCTTCCCATTCATATCCCCAATCAGGAATATTTCGTTGTTGTCAAACTTATCCAGGTACGCCTCCACATTCACCCATAACTCCTCTTTCTCTCTAACAAGTTTATCCTCTGTCGGAGCATACACACACACACAATCATCCACGTTTGTATTCCTACTTTCATTCTCACCCACACAATCCTTGAACCCACAGACCCATAGTCTCTTACACGCTCCTTCCATTTGTTACTTACCAACAAACCCGCACCGTCTCTCGCTGCTCCCTCACTCATTCCAGCACACACACCCATTCCACACTCCCACTCTCTCACATCTGTACCCCTCCATTTGGTCTCTGTCATTCCACATACAGTACATCCATCCTGGCATTCACTAACACTTCCAAGACCTCTCTCTCTTTTGTGTCATCATTCATACCTCTCACATTCCACGTTGCTATTCTAAGATTGTCCGTAAGATTGTTCATAGTGGGTCGGGGTTCATCAACATCCGAGGCTGCTCGTTCGTTTTTCGTTGCTACGTATTTTTCACGGGTGGGGGTCTCAAGCCCACCGACCCACCTCTTTAGTCGCCTCTTACGACACGCAGAAGGCACGTGGGGCATATTCTTATCCCTTACCCCCAGGGGTAATATATTTTAATAATATAAAATGCTGCATGTTGCAGCTTTCTTTTTTAAAATTGTAAACAGATGCTTCATTGAAGGGAACTTTGTTCAATCTGAGAAACAAGCTCTATTGTTGCCTCTTCTAAAGAAACCTGGACTTGATACCGAGGATACGTCAAATTACCGACATGTCTCAAACTTGTAATTTCTTTCAAAAATAATTGAGCGGGCCATGCTTGATCAATTGTTACCATTACTTGAACAGAACAGAGCTGTTCCTCTTGTTCAGTCTGCATATAGGAAATACCATTCAACTGAGACCTCTTTATGTAGGATTCATAATGACTTGGTGGAGAACACATGCAATGGGAAGGTCTCTCTTTTGGTTTTGTTGGATCTTTCTGCGGCCTTCGATACAGTGGACCACGAGCTACTGTTAAAAGATTTCAACTCCTACGGTGTTCGTGATAGAGCACTCTTACTCCTCGAATCATATTTATCAGATAGATTTCAGCGTGTGGTGATGGCCATTCCATCTCTGACCAAGCCCCCCTGTTGTTTGGAGTTCTTTAGGGATCGGTCTTGGGACCGGCCCTCTTTACAGTCTACACTAGCAGCTTGTCATCCTTGCTTGATGCTCATGGTGTTGCCTATCACTTTTACGCTGATGACACTCAATTGTACGTGAAGATATGGAATCTTTATTGTCTAACGTTAAGATCTGGATGGCAAAGCGGAAACTTAAACTGAATGAGAGCAAAGCAAATAATCATCCATGGAAATAGAAGGGTGAATGATACTGAAAATGTATTGACTCTGTATATGAGAGGTTCTCAACTTCACCCAGTAAGCTCGGTGCGAAATCTTGGAGTAGGCTATACTTCAACTCTAAATTAAATTATGAGGATCACATCAATCAGGTCATCAAAGTTTGTAATTTCCAAATCAGAAACTTGTATTCAGTGAGACAATTTCTTAACAAATGCTGCCTTTTAGCATTGGCTCATTCAATTATTTCATCACGTATGAACTATTGTAATGCCTTGTTGGTTGGTCTTCCTAATTGCTTGCTACAGAAAGTTCAGTCCATACTAAATAGAACAGTGAGGCTCATATTTAATCTACCACCAAGAACCCCCACTGCTTCATATTTGATAGAGTTGCACTGGTTGCCAGTTAAAGCTAGGATAGAGTTTAAACTGTGTCGTGACTTTTAAAGCACTTAAGTTTGGCGAACATAAGTATCGTGCTAATCTCTTGAGATGTCCTTTGGCGCATTCTGGTGCGATCCTGAGAAGCATTGATGATATGCTGCGTCTTGACGAACCAGTAGCTATCCAGCAGTCTTCTTTCTCTGATCTGTCCTTTTCTTTCGTGGCTCTTAGGTTATATAATGGATTGCCTATATCAATTAGACAGCTGAACTCCATAGACTCTTTCAAGAAACAGTTGAAGACCTTCCTCTTCTGTAAGAGTTATGATCTCGCAAGTGGCACAGTGACAGGTCGTTACAGGCTCTAACTGATAGATAGAGATGTTAAATAACTTGCTGTTTGTACTGCAGGTGAACTGCACCACGCTTCTCTTGATTGTGATGCAATGTGTTACGAGCACTAGTGAATTCCTATGGAAGAACTGGCGCTTGCGAGAAATAAAAGACCAGACTATTATTATTTATCAACTCTGTGAAGCAAAGTGGAATTGCACACACAGATCCCACCTGTACACTGTGCACCACCAGCCAGCTTGTCCGTCGTCGTCGTCGTCGTCCGTCCAGAAACTCCTCATAGACCGTTAGATAGATTTTCACCAAACTTCACAGGTACTGTATATCCATTTGGTCAATGCGAAGGTCAGTAAAAAAAAAAAAAAAATCAATTAGGTAAAAGTCAAAGGTCAAGGTTAAAAATAAGGTCCATATTTCTTAGTTTTTACTCAGAATTCTTAATTTTCACTATAGAAGTTACTACAGTAGTTACCTTGATATTTTGTTAACCAAATTTTAGATAAATATTCTAAAGGGTAAGGTCAAGGTCTAAGGTCAAAATAAGGTTTTTACTAGTACTGTATCTCTTATACTAACTGTTAGCTTCTAACTAGGCTTACCATGTATATTGGGAATACCTAGGTCAAGGTCATACAAGAAACTATGTAATTCGATTTGAAAGGTGAAGGTCAGGTCAAGATCAATATGCTAACTTCTTTACTTTTCATGCTAACTTCACAACATTTGGTGAGCTAGTTGCACTTTAAATGATAATGATATTTTTAAAAGTTTGAGACACATGTTATGAAGGTCAAAAGTCAAGGTCAACCATTCTATTAATATAAATAAATCTTACTGATGAATTTTATCAAATTAGGCACGCCAATTTGATTTTCCAGGCCAACATCAATGCAAAAAAAAAATGTACTCCTACATCAAGGTCACAGGTTAACCCCTTCAGACTCATATGACGCAGAGGTTGCCATATTAGCAATAAGAAATAGAGTTCTCTCACTCTTATAATTACCTCTCCAAAATTAGTTTTCTGCCCACAGCTAACTCAAAGACAACTGCAGAGGTTGAAGTAACTAAATTAAAGGTATTTAAATACCCCTGATGGTAACAAAGGCTTTAAAGTATCCCTAATAGGCTCAAAATTGCGTCATATGTCGGAGAGGGTTAAGGTCAACTTTTATTATTAATCCAAAAATATTACTAAAATTTTGGAAAACTGGCTGTGTTAGTTGTTAAATACTTAAATAACATATATCAAATTTAGTATAAATATTGTAATAATTAAGGTCAAAGTCAATGGTCACAACACAAGTGTTCATACTTTTCTCTAAGCTCCTCCTAGACTGTTTAATTTATTTTCATCAAATTATGCATACATATTCAGTTGATTAACCCGTGGAGCCCCGGCTAGTTTTGTAATGTTTGTTCACCAGAACCCGGCCGGTTTTCAAAAAATTGTTTTATTCCAGAAACAATAGCGAATGGGTTAGGAATGAAGGAAAAACCACGAAAAACCGCTCAAAAAGCTTAAAGAATGGTCCTACAGAGCCCCCGAAAACGTATTTTACAAGATTAAAAAATTGAAGGCAATTACCCCAAAAAACCAGGTTACTGCGCGCTCACGCGCACGCACGTGGACTTTGAGAGTTTTCAACCATCGGCACGGTTGCGTGGGATACGTACACAGTTCCCATACAAATCTGAGCCCTCTTGAGTGGCTACACCTGAGGTTACGGTCGGCGCAATTAGGGTGACGCGCCAGGCGCGTCTCTGGGGCTGTGCGTTACATACATCGCCGACGCGCCAGACGCGTCGCTGGGGCTGTACGGGTTAATGCGACAATCATTCAAATACTATTATTTTATACTCTAAGATTCTCACTAGGCATTATTATGTTACTTCCACCAACCGACTTTACTCCTAAACTCAATTAATGAAATCAACAAATACATGTGGCAGTCCAGGGATTCGAACCTAGGATGCTCACACCGAAATTCAGTGCATTTATCCATTGCGTATATGAATTGGAGAGAGGCGTCGGCTAAAAGTAACCCCTTCAGTCACCACTGCATACGCCGTAAAAGCTACACTCTTAGATCCATCTGTGTATATTCGGAATACCTATACCAAGGTTATACAAGAATAGGCTAAATATAATTCCATTTGATAGGTTTTGATAGGTGAAGTCAAATATAAGGTCAATATGTTTTTTATTTTTATTTTTATTTTTACTATTCATGCAATTTTCACAAAATTCGCTCAGACAAATGTACTTCAATTAAAAATTAGAATAATACATTTTCAGACATCATGAAAGTCAAGATGAAGGTAAAACTTCAAGGCCAACTATTTCTTTAATACCTCTAAAACTAAAATTAGGCACACTTATTTTATTTTCCAGGGCTACATCGATGCAAGCCAAAATGTAATCCTACATAAAGGTCAAGGTCAAAGGTCAACTTTCATAATGAAAAAAGATTACTTAAATATCGGTAAGGTTACTGCATTAGTATAATTTTACTTAAATAACATATACAGTATTTTTTTTTTTTTTTTTTTTTTTATTAAAAGAGACTATGAACGGAGGAAGGAAAAACACAGATAAAACAAAAAGGTTCATGTGCCTAAAGGCATCCTCCATTCATAAAATGTTTGTAACAACTGGATTTAAACTTTTGTAGATTGTAAGTTTGTGAGAAGCAACTCGAGGGAAGTGAATTCCAAAGAGTAGTAGTTCTTGGGATAAATGAATTTTGATAAGCAGAAGTTCTGTATTGTGGAGGAGAAAGTGTAAATTCATGGGCGCTCTCAGCTGCCCTAGTTCTACGGGGAAAGATGTGGAGAGGCGGCACAATTGAAGCAAGTTCCTCGGAACAATTGCTGTGAAAATATCTGTAGAATAATGCAAGGGATACAACGTTTCTTCGTATGGATAATGTAGGAAGGTCCTGTGTGATTACAGGGTTATTGATTAATCTAATAGCTTTATTTTGAATTTTGTCCAACTGCCTCAATGCAACCACTCCACTTCCACCCCACAGAGGTGAACAGTAATCCATCTGAGAACGCACATGACTTTTATATATTACGGCCAACTGCTCGTCAGTGAAGAATTCTCGAACTCTGTACAGGAGTCCCAGTTTTTTAGAGGCATTCTTAGCAATGCTTCTAACATAATGTGTCCAGCTCAAGTTAGTAGTTAATGTTACACCGAGAATGTCAATACTAGGGGAAGTGGGAATATTTACATCATTAAAAAATATATGGGAGTCAGTGAGATTCTGTCGGTTAGAAAATTGAATGTACTTGGTTTTCTGTGCATTAAAGGAAACTAGATTCTTTTGTCCCCATTCATTAATTCTAGAAAGGTCCTGGTTCAGAGAAATTGCAGTGTTTATTTTTGAATTTATAAGATCGGGTTGGGTGAAAGAATTGGTAAATGTGAAGGAACTGTGGAGTGTTGAGTCATCTGCGTAGGAATGTATTGGATTATGAGTGGTAGATATGAGATCATTGATATGAATGAGGAACAGAGTTGGGGCCAAAACTGATCCCTGGGGAACACCAGCATTTATTGAGTGAAATTGAGAATAAAGGCCATCTACCATTACACATATTTTTCTGTTATGAAGATAAGAAGAAATTAGTGGAACTAATGATGCTAGGCCGTAGTGTAACATCTTCGACAATAAGGATTGATGCCAGACTCTATCAAATGCCTTTGATATATCCAGTGCTATTGTATGTGTTTCACCATGTTGGTCTGTAGCTTGGTTGATTTGATGCGTAAGAAGGCAAAGAATGTCTGCAGTTGATCGACATCGTCTAAAACCATATTGCCTATCACTGATTAATTTATTATTCTCAAGATGCTTAATTATGTGATTATTTAATATAATTTCAAAGACTTTACCAAGAGTGGAAGTTATAGCTATTGGTCTGTAGTTTGATGGATCTGAAGAGTCACCTTTTTTAGGAACTGGATGGATGTTTGCTTCTTTCCAGGGTACTGGGAAGCATGAGGTATGAGTACACAGACGGAATTTTTTTGCCAATACAGGAGCGAGCACCAAGGAGCAATTCTTAAGTACTATTGGAGGAATTTCATCTGGACCAGGAGCCTTATCTACTGAGAGATTCTGCAAAATAGTTTTGACATGTCTGGTGTGGATCTTAAGTGAGGGAATTTCAGGCGAATTAAAATTAAGTACAGGGACATCTTGATTTATTTCATCTAAGGTTGATTTGGTGGAGAAAATATCTGCAAGAAGGTTAGCTTTACCTCGTGGGTCACTTACAAGATTTCCAGTCGGAGATTTTAATGGTGGAATGGATGAAGCAGTAGTGAAATCCCAACCCTGCCGGGGGTGGATATCCGAGGGACCACCAGGTTTGCTCTTAACAATTGTACTGCCATATTTATTTGGTAAAGGTGTATGGTGTTACATGTATGATATGTAGTGGGAAGAGTAGTGTTTTATGGATAGAGGATAGCGATGTAGGGCAATGTCGTGAAGTTGGATGTGTATGTTATATAAAGAGGGTTTTCCTGATACCCCTGATGTGTGAGGCAGAAAGATATGTATCCAGCTACCAAGGCCTGGGAGAGAAAATGGAATTCAGGCTATTCCCTGAGTCTCCCGAAACCTTGGCGGTAGTACTTCCCTGGGCGGGGCTGCCTACCCCTACTACCTACAGTATATAACTTTCATATAAATATTCTAATAGTTAAGATCAAAGATCACAACAAGAGTGTTATTATTTTCCCTAAAATCTTCCTAGACTGTTTAACCCCTTTTGTACTGGCGACATCTTTTTCATTTTATTTTAGCTACACATAGATGAATTTGTGCAAGCTAAGAAGGATCTGTGGTTGTAAAAAGGGTTAATTAAGATAGTTCGAAGCCTGTAAATTGCTGAAGGACCTTCTTAGACTGAATAAATATCATCTATTTGCCATTATAGAATGAAAAGGACAGAACTGGTACTGAACGGTGACTGGACGACTCGGCCCATGGGACAACTCGGGTCGGACAGCTCGGCCCACTTTTGGACAACTCGGCCACGACGGCGAGACAGCTCGGCCCCATGTTATGCTATGGTTAGGTTAGGTTAGGTTAGGTTAGGTTAGATAGGGACATAGTGATTCCAAAATGATCAATACGAGAAATAAAAGTTAATGAATTGTCACTTGTTTGATGAAACGAAAAGATAGATACATAGTCCTAAATAGATAGGGACATAGTGATTCCAAATTGATCAATATAGCCATCTATATAGTTTTTATGTTGTCGAAGCAAATAAGGGTTGTGAAAAGCCGAGTTGTCTCACAATTAACACTGGGCCGAGCTGTCTCGCCGTGGGCCGAGTAGTCTAGCATTCGTACTGAACGGGTTAGTGTATTGTCAACAAATATAGGCAAATTTGGTTGATCCATGCGATGATTGTCCAATTATTTATGTACAGTATATACAGTATATGTATATACAGTATATATATATACCGGTATATATATAATATATATATATATATATATATATATATATATATATATATATATATATATATATATATATATATATATATATATATATATATATATATATATATATATATATATATTAAAATGACCCAGAACGAGAAGCCCACCACGGAAGCCACGAGCGAGAACAACAAAGAAACGGGAACAGAAACACCCGAAGGAAAGGCCCACAGAACGAAAGGACCAGGTGAGAGCAGACGCCCCATAGATCAGCGTGAGAGAAGAAAGAAGGAGAGAAGGCACCAAGCCAACCAGTTCAGACAGGCCAAAGCCCGCAGGGCTAAGCAGCTCCAAACCACACCTGCCTATCGCTTCTAACCACTGACCCTTCCCCCACCTCGCGTATCCACTACCCCTCGTGTCCTACACCTCTTACCCGCCAGACTCTACCTACATGATGATGAACATGAATACACCTTAATTTAATACACCCATGCCCTGTCCCTAAGTTAAGATATCAATATCAACATACCCTAAAATACCTTGTCTTGCCAGACTAAGTTTCTGAAGACAAACCGCCCCCATAAATCTATGTATGTTCTTCCATCCGAGAAGTAATATGTTAACCCCCATGTCATAATTGATAAGAAAGTATAATACCCATGGGTACACCATCGTGCAACCATTACGCCTGCCCTATCTTGCCAGATCTCACGACTGAAGATGCCGCGAGCAATCCAGTAACTATATTCTTGCACAGATGAGATGGTATAGGAAATTCCATTGTTCCTGCATTGCCCAATTCTACTCCCATGTTCATCAAACCAGGGAATCTTATGTAAGAACCCCTGCCCCCCCCCCCCCCCTAGATTAAGTACACGATGATACCCACGGGTACACCATTGTATATATAACCATTATTCCTGTAAGACCTAGACAGAGATAATGACTGAAGATGTTAGCAACCATGCAGTAACTCTAATTCTTACCCCAACCAGAGATTGTATAGATAACCCTCTTTTACCATTGTCTCGACGCATATCTACCACGAAACAATAACGAAGTTACCCCTACGAACTGCCGCTTTCTTTGGTCTATATTTCATAGAAAACGCAGTTCCCAGGGACAACTAGATCAGCAAGAAATCATGTCAACTAATAGTGTCCATAACCCATCGTATTGACGAGTAATAATACACTATGTTTTTCTCTACTTTTATCCACAGTCAAGCACACACCTACAGCTAACCTCATCTTCCCCACAGTCCACATGATTCTATAATTTCCAGACTCATATACCACCACCTATTGCTCATCCCCCGGTAGCGTTTGATTAACCTACCTTCCCTGTCGTTAACCCCCAGTCTAAGATACCAACTGTAGCCTAATGCCACCCCTACGCCCAGAGACCTTAGGGTCAAACTTCCACGTAGCCCCCCTTAACCCTCTCCCTCTCGTTAACCCCCCACGCTCCTCGACTCCCTCCTGACCTAGCCTCTCCACCATACCCCCTGAATATCCTTAACTTTTCTGTTACTAACATTCTCAAACCTTTTGTATATATACTCCTATCCAGCCTACCTTCCCCCAGTAGGAAGGAACACCATTAGAACTTTACTAACCCTTTGCATGCCATCTATTCCCTCACAACCCATTCACAACCCTGTACCAAATGATCGTCAGTGCGAGGCTAGCCGCCTCGCCAGTGACTAACCTCTATTGCCATACTTCCAGATAAATATGGCAGAGTTAGCAACCCAGTCTCCACCACATCCAACAAACCATGCTATTAACAACCCAACCAATTAAACCAGCTGATCAAGGCATCTTCGGTTTTGGTATTACGAACACCCACATCTGTCTCATAAACAGAGGGTTATTACAAACACTTGTAATATGGCAAGCCCCCAGCCACAGCCGCCCAGACGACCATCACAGAGAGAGGACGCGCGCCTACCCCTTTCACCCACCCGAGGAGGGAGACCCCTACCCCTGCGGAGGTACACCTGACCCCTGTTTTGACTTCCGGGTCATTGCCAGGTAGCACAGGAATTCTTCCTATCAATGAACTAACCATGTATGACTAACACCCTTACTAACCTCTATTAACCCACAATAACCCATTAACCTTTCTTGCATACTCCGATAACCAAATTAGCACCTCAGCTATACCATAGAATGAAGACTGATCAATCTAAGAGAGACGCTCCTATCAAAGATGTCCCAAACCTCCTCGCAAAGTAGATCCAGTCTTTCTCCCCTAAATACTTCCAGTATAGCCAAAATAGTACCTCTTACTAAGGCTCAGTTATATCACATTATGAAGGCTCCATACAGCCATGTGCCACAACAGTAATCACCACCTTACCTAGTTCCCGTATTAATTGAGAGCTCAAATAAATCCATCAAAACTCGAGATCCCTATTGCCTACAGGGTCCAAGACCGAACCTATAAACCGAACTCCAGCCCCCAGTAAAATCAGTTGAAAGATAGACACCAAACAGTGGCTGGTCCCTTGTGTTGACCTCTAGCTCTATCATTGTTTGTTCCTGAGAATTGAGTTCCAGAACCTGCAGACTCCGTGGCAGATTTAGATAGAAGGATCTGTCCACGTAAAAGAAATCTACGTACACCTTATAACCTTCATACAGACCGGGAAGCTGAGCGATCGACGTGAGATGCGCTTGGCGTTAATTCCGATCCAGATTGACAGGAAGATCCTAATATCTGTGATTCAGGTCTAGAAATCAGAGGGTATATAAGAGTGTAACCAGCAACGATCGCTAAGAGATCCGTCTTGAGAACTTTCTACATATGGACCATCTGGACGGCCGCGGAACCAGTCGTTAGCCCCCAACATCACGGACGCAAGATAACCAGGACCAGACCAATCAAATACTACCCAAGATTCACTCTATCAGTGCTACAGTGTTACAGTGCTATTTAGAGACTCACTTATTAATATTTCTATGAAGTGGCTATATCTTTGCCCCAGTATAATTCATATATAATCATTCAATTAGGAAGTGCTAAGCGTATCAGTGTTTATTAATTAACAGGCGATATTAACTCGTAATTACCCATATATCCAGATATTATTACATAGAAGTGAAACCCTAGTGATATCTGATGTTCGCCCACTGATTTGCGTTCTATGTGTTTCTGATACAAGAATATAAAACTTAGATCAGTACCCCCCTGAGGTTACTAGAATTCCCGTGCTCTAAAATACGCGTGTCTACTCTAGTCTGTGAACTACTACTTGTGCACCAGAGCTACCAGTGATATATCTAACAGTGAATATGAATCTATAAGTAACATTTATGGTCTCCAGTATATAAACTTGTGAATAAAGCCAGTGATCAGAAGATTAATACCTGAACGTTGGAAGTGGGAGACTAGGCTCCATCCAGATCCACTTAATGCTAGTGTTGTTCAATTCTATCATTTGTCTTGTACGAGTATTCATATCTTCTTATGCTTCATATTAATTATCATCAAGAAAACTATAGAAGTGTGTACATCAATAAAAGTGATCGTGTGTCTTGTTACCGTGTGCTTATTTTGTGTTCTCTATTCCTCATACCTTGTTTTGTGCATGCAGCCTTCTATACCCAGTCAGTTAGAACTCACATTACCCAAGTTAATCCTGTAGAAAACAGGGCATTATATATATATATATATATATTTTTTTTTTTTTTTTTGTATATATATATATATATATATATACTGTATATAGGCCTATATATATATATTTTTTTTTTTTTTTTAGTCAAAGGTTAAGGTAAAAGTAAGATCATGGTCACTATTCTTTTTAATATTTTTAATTTGAAATACATCATATTCATAACGCTAAAATTGGTGTTTCTATGTTGACCAAATTTTAGATAAATATTCCTACTGTTTATATTTTTTTAGAAAAAAATACCATTTCAGCAGCTGAAAGAGCCGTAAAACATTTCAAGAAGGGTAGATATTATTTACAGGTAAGGAGTTGACATAAAAATTGAGATTTTTAAGAAAGGGGTAACCCACTGAGGGAGGCGTCAGCCGTATCCTGTGTCAATAATTTTTTTAAAGTGGTGTATTGAGAATCTAAGTACTGAATAAAATTACAAAATTTAAAATTTAAAAAGGGAGACAATGGAATCTAATTAAAACTACTAAATCTTGCCCAATATACCAACATCTTTGCAGAATAAAAAAAATCTTTCTGCAGAAAAGGAACAGCCCTCAGCCAAGATTGCTCTCAGGCTGAGCGGTCTGCGGATATTTCCAAAGTACCTATCCCTTTGACGTTGAAAAGATGGACATTCTATCAGAATATGTTTAACTGTGAGGAGAACAGCACAATCTGTACACTCTGGCTGGTTTGTCCTTTCCATGAGATAACCATGAGTGAGTCTAGTGTGGCCAATGCGGAGGCGAGCAAGAGCAGTTTCCTCCCTACGAACTTTGGAACAAGCTTCGTGCCAAGGTTCTACAGATGGTTTGATCTCTTTCAGCTTATCAAAGACATTGTCAGACCATTCAGCCTGCCATTTAGACAACATAGCAGATTTAATGAGAGATAAATAATCATTGTAGGGCAACTGGAGGTCATCATCAAAGATATCAGCATGCTTAGCTGCAGAATCTGCAGCTTCATTTCCATGGATTCCCACATGCGCTGGTGTCCAACAGAAAGAGACCAGTTTATTTTGAGATGCAAGTGTGACCAGCCATTTTATTGTCTCTGTAAGTATTGGGCTCCCACGGAATTCCCCTTGAAGGGCATCGAAAGAGCTTCTAGAATCAAAACAAATCACGAAGGAGCTCCCTTCAAGGTCCCCAACCATCTTAAGTGCCCGTAGGGTAGCGGATAATTCTTCTGAAAAAATATAGGCAATTGGAGAGAGGCGTCGGATAAAAGTAACCCCTTCAGTCACCACTGCATACGCCGTAAAATCTACACTCTTAGATCCATCTGTGTACACTTCCGTGTCCCATGCATGCTTGCTAGCATGCTGAAAAAACAAAGACCTGAAGACTGGTGCAGTTGTTTTGCCCTTCACAATATTGTTGAGTTCCCTGTATGATTCACGTGGGGTAATGCTCCAAGGAGCCGGACTCTCCGGAAAATCCCAGACGTCGATCCCCTCAGGCAGAACTTCACCAATGAGGTTAGCTGCAACCAAACCAAAGGGTTTCCATGCTGATTGATCTTGAAAAAGACCCTCAGCTGAGAAGAGTGTGCGGAAGATAGGATGGTTAGGATGTTGCTTGCACTTTAGATAGTGTTTCATTAGGAGGTACTGCTTGCGGAACTTCAATGGCAAGACCCCAGCTTCCACACATAGACTGCCTGTCCTAGACGACTTGAAGGCACCAATGCTAAGGCGAATGCCAAGACGAAGTACTGGATCAAGCATCTGAAGTACTTTTGGTTTGGCCAGGCCATAAACTTGACAAGCAAAATCAAGCTTCGACTGGATGAAAGCTGTGTAGAACTGTAGTAGCACGTTTCTGTCAGCACCGCAAGACGTATGAGCCAAACGCTTGACGACATTCATTGAGCGATAGCATCGGGCCTTTAGATCTTTTATGTACGAGGTTGAAATGTATTAACAATTAAGAATTTCTTAGTATTTCAGACTTTATATTAGAGTGGCTATTACATCATGAAATACAAACTTATCTCACCCATTCTGCTAATAATGTGTATAAGAGACACTGTGAAAGAACTGTATTGGGCTAAAGCTGAATGTTTATCCTAATTGTGCTTCCTACAACAACAAAAATAAATCTCTAATTTGACAATACGCACATTTTCCGATGTATGCCAACCGTTGGAGCAAATAAGTTGTGCTTCATATTTGAACATTGTATTATACTGCAAATTAAAATGTGCTAACTGTATGCTAAAATATAGTCCATGAGCAATACCGGATGTCTTTAACCCATTGGCTGCGGGAGACGTTCTGGAACGCCATGGCAATTTATAGCAATATACAGGCTTTTAAAGCCTGGGAGACGAGTGAGCGGGAGCGCGACAGGCCACCTATCCTCTCTCCAGCCAGGCGGCCGAGGCACTGGGGAGTATGAGCCATACTCTCGCTAGACATACAGTGCTTCCAAAGACAAATGTAGCGCGACATTAGCGATAATCGCTCGGTATTAGTGAATGTCTATGGTAGCGCTGGGGGTGAAGCCTGCACGCTACGAAGCTCGTTCTGCTGTCATTTTGAAGCTATTTTCTTCTCGTTTTTGGCTGAATACAATTAATTTCATTCAGACGCTTGCTCATTCAGGAGTGCCTGAATGAGCCCTAATAAAGCGGAAAATTGCCAGCAGCGTAAGTGTTAACATCTAAGGTGGTGAAACCTTTCTGGTGTCAGTTTGTATGTAGGGCCCATAGATGTACATCACAGCATGACATCATTTAGTACTGAGTAGCTTTGTCCTTGGAAACGTTATTCTGTGCAATTCAGGCTCAAGTCAATAATACCCCTCCTCAAGATCCCCTGCCCTCGGTCCAGAAGACAAAGAAAAGAAGTATCAGCATGCAGGTAAGCGTATGGATCCACCACTAATCCAAGCAATAGATGCAGACACCAAAGTTGCTGTACCTACAGCACATAAGAAAAACATCATCTGGTTTCTTGCTCGCATGGCCCAACCAGTGTCTCAGGGGGTGCCCAGCTGGACAGGTTTAACATCCTAGCTTGAGATAAAGTCACAGTGGTTCAAGACAGTGTGGGTATTTGCCAACTATTAATTCCCCAGCAACCCAGATGTCAACGGTAAATGAAGCCCTCAACCAGTCACTCAGCATCATGCAGTCACTTAAGTTGAATTTTATAGTCTGTGTATTTGACCAAGCACTGTATGCAAAGGCTACTGAAGTGGTATGGAAGCACCAAGAGAAATACAAGCATGTCATCCTAAGGTTGGGAGTATTGCACACCATATGCACGCTGCTTGCAATCATTAATTGGTAAGAGTTTCAATGATGCTGGTCTCAGGAACTTGTGTGTGGAGGCTGGAGTCATAGCAGATGGATCTGTTATTGCAGTTATAGAAGGCAGGAAGTACAACCGAGCTGTCAGATTGCACAAGTTGCTCTATGAAGCATTAATGCGGCTAGCATGGAAAGGCTTTCTGCAATGGTTAGAAACTCAGCACATCAAGGACCTTGTTTACTTGGTGGAAACCCTTGAAATCATGAAGCATCTCTCTGAGGAAGTTTCCCAAGCTGCAGTGGATGAGGTGGCAGAGAATGAGTCTTGTAAGCATATCTTTAGGCTGTTTGAGGTTTACTTAAATTACCTTCGACAAGATAACGGTCCACTCTCATCCTTCTGGATGTCGTACGTTGATTTGGTAGATATCATGTTTGGGCTGATTCGGGCATCAAGAGAGGGTGACTGGATGTTGCATCTTGCATCAATAAGGGGAATGATACCTTGATGCTTTGCTTATGACAGGCAGAACTATGCACGGTACCTACCCATCTACTATACGCAGATGTCTCGCCTTGCCATTGAACATCCAGATGTACATTCACAGCTCATGGAAGGAAAATTCTCAGTGCAACTCACGACCAATGTCTTTGGAAAAATTCCGGTCAACTAAACATTAGCAGAAATTGTGAACAAAGATACACAGACACCCAGTGGGACCAAAGGATTTAGTCTAAAACCTGGAGCTGTCATCCGATACTACTTAACGTCAGAGTACAGCAACCCTTTTTTTAGGCAAGTGAGAGACATAATCGGCCATGAGAATACCCAGCACTCCAGTCATCCTGACCTGCAGCATACTAGAGTGATTAAAGGCGAAAGAGATGTCCAAGCTTTTGTGGAACTTATGGAAAAGAGCTGGCTGAATCCACTGAGCCATGAGGAAACTGAGCTGGTAAACATGTCCACTGGGGTAGTGGTCCCCCCGGATATTGGTGTTGATCTCTTACAAGCTTATAGAGTGGGAGAAAAGGCTTATGAAAATTTTAAGCAAGAGTGTTTGGAGGCAGATCCCACTACAATCAAATTTTATGACAAAAAAAAAAAAAAAAAAAACAGAATCGCAAGACATTTTCCCACATCAAGAGAAACCAACCTGTTGGTAGATATCAGGAGAAGCAGGTTGTTTTGAAAGCAGACAGATACCTCTTTGGGCACATGATCCTTCTGGCCCAGAGCAAAGCCCTGCCTATCAGAGACGTTCTGGCACATCTTTTAGGATCACTTCCATGGGCCCTTGCTAACAGCGATGGTTCGTTGCGGAAGACCAACAAGGCTGCACTGGAATAAGAGCTTGAAAAGACTGTGTCGATTGCAGACATTATCACAAAGCCTTCAGCATGCATAATTGATGGAATGAGCCTTATCCACCAGTTGAATGATGATGGCAAGTCGCTTGAACAGTTGGCTGATTCTGCTTTTAACTTGGTTTTACATGAGGGTTCTGACAGCTTCAGAATTTATATATTTTTTATGTCTACAGGACTACCTCAATAAAAAAATGCTGAGAGATGTAACAGAGGCTCCGATAGCAGCACAAAATAGAGGACTATTGCACCAGGCCACAAAATTATGCAGTGGAAAATATTCCTGAACAATCTTGAGAACAAGACAAGTTTGATTCAGTTCCTGGTACAACAGTGGAAGCAACCTGAAAAGAGGGAGAAGCTACAGAACAAGTCGCTATATGTAACGTGTGGAGAAGGATGTTACTTGATTGCCATGGATCACGGGGATGAATTTGCAAATTTGAAGTCAACTCAAGAAGAGGCTGATACCCGCCTCTTTCTACATGCCAGCCATGCAGCAGATGAGGGATGTGCATCAGTAGTCATAACAGCAGAAGATACTGATGTGTTGTTGCTGTCTCTTTACTTCAGCAAAAAGATCTCTTGTCCGATGTTTCAGAAGTCAGGAAGTTGGAACACAGAATCGAACCAGATACATAGACATCAGGAAACTTGTGACATCTCTGGGTGAATGTGTGTGCCAGGCTCTTGTAGGACTTAATGCTTTTACAGGATGTGACACCGTCAGTGCATTTGCAGGCCGTGGGAAGCTGGGAGCACTGAAGCTATTGAAGAGCAGCGACGCCTTCAAATAGGCTTTCAAGGATGTTGGGAAATAATGGGGCATCTCAGAAGAGTTATTCAATGTCATGCAGAAGTTCACAAGGAAGATGTATGGATCGTCCTCAAGTAGGGCCTACTATTCAAGTGAACGCACTGAGATACAACCTGTTCTGTGCAAAAAAAAGGAAGGTAGAATCCAGCCAGCTCCCACTTTGCAGAGATTGCCTAAACCAACATTTACAGAGAGCAATCTACCAGGCTACAGTTTGGTGGAGATCACTTGTTAGCCATCCAGTAATACCGGACTCCACAGTCTTTGGGTGGAGTGCTCACCACGATGGAAACCTCTTAACTGAGTGGATGAAGGGACTACCACCTCCTGCTGCTGTTTTAGAACTACAGTACTTGCCTGAAAATGCCAGCGTGTGTGCAAACTTCCTGACTGTGCTTGTCTAGTTAACAAGCTCAATTGCACAAGCATGTGAAGGCTTGCATCATGTACCAACCAGGGTGCTTATGAGGAAGAAGTTGAAGTGCAGCTGGACGATGAACATGATGAATACACTGATGATGAAACATGAAACATTTAGGAATATGTGTAAATACCTAGATATTATGTATTCAATACATTCCTCAGCCACTGATCATGCTGCTTAATATTAGATGTGGTATCGAGACGATAAGTATGGATAAGCTACTACTATGAATTTGGTGTCATACCAATATAGATAAACATACAGACAATTTCATAAATATTTCTAGAATTTCCATCTTCGGTGATAATGCTGTGTGAAGTTTAAGATCTGAGCTCATGGCTTCCAGGATTCATTATTTAGAGATTTCTTAGTTTGTTGTAGAAAGCTCAATTAAAGTAGGCCTATACATTCAGCTATAGCCCAGTAAAGGAGCCGGGGGGTGGGGGGGGGGGGGGGGCAAAACCATTTTCTTAACCTAAAATCAAAATTATTGCACAAATTCAAAACACATTTTTTGACTGACCGTCGCATTCATGCACCGAATGTTCGTTAGAAGTTTGGTGAAAATCCGTTGGGACAGTCTAGGAGGAGTATTCGGACAGACAGACAAACAGACAGACAGACATTTCGGCCGGCATGGTACTACTATACGGGGGGGCGATACCAAACTCTGCTTACGCAGAGTTGATAATTCTCAATATTTCCTTGGACTTCAAATACTCCGGGTAGGTCACACTATTGGCATCATGGGAACCATTGCAATTGGCACAGTGGACAGGTCTCATACAGTCCAGTCTCTCATGTTGACCCCCACAGCGGGAGCAGATGATTGTAGTGCTTCGACAGAAATTCACACTGTGGTTGAATCGTTGGCATCTAGTGCAGCGCCTCGGCTTTATGATATAAGGAGAAACATTGAAGGGCCTCTCCCCATAGTGTACCCTGTCAGGGAGTATGTCTGTATTAAAAACAAAGAGAAACATGAGCGAACTACCAAGTTGGGATACCTTATTCACCCCAAATTTGGAGAAGGCCCTGGTTAAAAGGTCTGGAGGTCTTGTCTTCAAGTAAGGGGCATATATAAACCCTTTAATGGGGTTTGAGATCATCATGAGGAATACTATGGGCCACAGCAACACCCAGCAGGTCCTCTATAGCCATGATTTGTAAGCGGTGCTCATTAGAATGTGCCCTGATGACAACATCCTTACCTTGGGTAAAGAGTTGGGTTTCATTTAGGGACCACTTTTCAGTATAACGTCCTAATTGAGCAGGAAGGAGTCCAAGTCCTTGAAACTACCAACCATGGGTGATAGTTTAACAAAAGTTTGATAAGGAGTTTGGAAGAGGTCCCTCAATGCAGGGAGACTAATTTTTGCTGTCTTGGAAATAAACTTCTTCTTGCCCTTGGAGTGCAAGGGGCCTGGTGGCTTGGAAATATCAACATTGACCAATGGGGTCGGCCCCGTGGAAGGACCAGGAGCACTGTCCACCACTGGTGCAGATGTAACGGAGGTACTTGAAGTGGAGACTTTCTGAGTGGGGACATCATCGCCTAGAGCCATTGATTGAGTGGCTGAGGCCAACTCACTCATACCCCTATCTGATAAAGGGGGCGGGGTAGTGACAGGACCCTGGGAACTGGACCCAGCAGTAATGGGGACTGGTAAATAAGGCGTTAACGTCACAACAGTAGAAGGACCTGGGGCAGCCATCAGAGCAGCAGCCATAGGTTGTGAGGGGTCCGAGGGTGAGCCGGACTGGACATCGAAAAGGACAGGCCGAGGAACAGAATGATCAGAGAGAGCCGAGAGAACGCTAGAGTCGTCAACCGTAAGGGGCAAGTTAGTCGCCATAGCACGAAAAGTAAATTTCATTCCAGCTGCTCCCACACCCACCACGGAGCCACATTTAGGGGACTACAAAAGCAACCCCAGGGATAAAGGTTGTCATCAGGGTGCCTCCGTTCGTCAAGTTTGGCACAACACCCAGTCCCCCATCTTGGCGTAAAGGGGCCACAAATGTGACCCCAGTTTGACGGGAGTAAGTAGGAGCCACCCACAAACACCCTCAAATAAAGCTAAAGATTAGTCAAAACAAAAAAAACATAAACAGGCCAGGTCATCAACATGAAGACAGGGCACAGAAGTACGACATCACTGGAAGGTCCCTCTCTTACCAGTGATGAAGTGGGAGCACTTGGCCCACGAGGCCGATGGAACACTAACCCTAGAGAGGCAGGCTAAATATGTGAGACCACCGGCCTACGCATCAAGCCCCGCCATCACGGCAAGGTGGCACCCCACCGGCGGGGTGTTTATTTCAAAGGTGAATATATACTATATATATATATATATATATATATATATATATATATATATATATATATATATATATATATATATATATATACCGGTATATATTGTTATTACAGTATAATGTAAAACTTGCAAAATAAACAAACCAAAACTGGGACGACACAAGATTAACGCAAAGTTTTCAAAATAACGTAAGACAATCTGATTGCAATTTCCAACTTAGGAATCAGCGTTTATCATCAACTTAGGTACATCTCCACTGGGTGAGGACTGGCCTTAATTCTCTTAATAAGCCAGAATAAAATGAAAGAAAGTGACCTGAAATATTGAAAGTATCCAGACCATACACAATAATAGCTGCTGGATGGGGTTGGCTGTTATAAGATGATAGCATCTACAGGGAAAAGACGTGTTATGTACATGTGGCAGAATGATTGTCCCTTAAGGGGGGGGGGGTCAACTGCCTTTTTTATCTCCTTTTAAATTTTTCTCTTTCTCTGGCTTGTATCCATTCGGCTCCATTCAGCCTACTGTTTTAAGACGTTTATCCCCATCCAGGTGGCGGTCTCTTCCTGGCGAGCGATAGTGAGCCAGAATTATATGGAGAAATCCGGCTTTGCCGGAGAAATTTTTCTATCGAAAAATGTACAAATTTAGCCTGCTGTCAGAAACATTGTAAATAATATGCTGGCTCGCTTCCGCTCGCCAGGAAAAAATCGACACCTGCATGGGGATAAACGTCTGAAAACAGCATGGGGCGAATGGATGCAACTCAGAGAGAGAGGAAAAACCGAGGTGAGCTCCCTCAACCCATTCAGTACCGGTCACGTCCTCTTCATTATATTCTGGCAACTATTAGACGGTTGTATTCAGCTTAGGAAGGATGGCTACCCGTTAAAAGATTGCAGACTATCTCAATCAATCCTTTTAGCTACCATATATCCTTCCTAAGCTTCATAAAATCGTCTAAATGCAGCTGAAAAAAACTAAACAAAAAGACGTCGCTGGTACTGTATGGGTTAACTTACAGCATCCACTAGTATCCAAGACCCAGACAATAGTTTATGGATGTTATTAGCTGTTTATAGTCTTACATTTGGAATCCCATTACGCCATCAGACAGTACACTAGGACCATACGGCTGGGAAAGTGTAGATGCAGCTACAGGGAAGAGAAACATAGTGTCATATGCATGTGGCAGAGCAATTGCCGACTTGCGAGTTTCGTATGGTCGTAGTACATTAATTATAAATACATAAAACCCAAATCAACATACCATTTATCCATCAGAAATGTACGGTACATTAATATTGCATTTCTGTTTAATATCGGTGTTCACGGCTCCAACTTCCTTATAGTCTGAAAACTCGCAAGTGGTCAATTGTCCCTTAACCCATTCAGTACCGGTGACGTCCTTTTCATTATATTCTGGCAACTATTAGACGGTTTTATTCAGCTTAGGAAGGACCTCAAACCATTAAAAGGCCACAAACTACCTCACTTAATCCTTTAAACTACCATAGTTCCTTCCTAAATTGCATAAAATCGTCTGAATATAGCTAGAAAATGAAAAAGACGTCGCCGGGACAGAAGGGTTATTACTTCTAGACAATTTCCCTAACAAATATAATATATGGCTTGCCTATTTCCCCTTACTTCCAGACAGTTAGCCTACACTGCCAGCACGAATATAATTTTTGTTTTTATTCATTTCACCACACCACCAATCACCTCCAATGAAATTAATGAAAGCATATATGTGATCCACCAGGATTCAAACCCGGGTTATCACACACAGAATTTTAGACACCTTAACCATTACACCACCAAGACGTAAGAAAAAGAAGGAAATGAAATATAGATATAAGGAGTTACAGTTCATATAACACAGAGATGAATGGTTAATATAGTTATGTGTGTTGCAATACTTATATATTCTGTAAATTCAGCCTTCAGAACAATTAAGGGCCTGGGAACTTTGCTGTTGCACTTTCGCTCGTGTGTGTGCGTATGAATGGGAGTTGCAGGGTAAATTAGTTTGGAACAGTGTGCGAAAAACGGAATTTAAAGGTAAATGCGGGGAAGAGCAAGGTTATGGTCTTCGAAAGGGGTGAAGTCACAGAGTGTGAGGTGAAGTTGAACGGCCAGGCTATGGAGATTGTCAGCTCTTTTAAGTATCTGGGCAGTGTGTTGAGTAAAGATGGAACTATGGATGAAGAAGTGCGGGAGAGGGTGCAACAGGGGAAGAGGGTTGTAGGAACGTTGAAAGCAGTAACAAGAAATAGAATGGTCAGTATGGAAGTGAAGAAGTCCTTGCATGACAGTGTGGTAATCCCGACACTAACTTACGGAAGCGAAGCATGGACGTTCGGGAAGAGACTCAGACCAAGAGTGAGAGCGGTGGAAATGAGTTACTTGAGAAGTGCGTGCGGAGTTACATGGAGGGATAGACAGACGAATGAGGAAGTAAGAAGGAGGTGTGGTGTGGAGGTCGATGTGCTGGAAAGTGTGAAAAGGAACAACTTGAGATGGTTCGGCCAGATGGAACGTATGGAAAGCGAGAGATTGACTAAGAGGGTGTACGAGAGCGAGGTGGAAGGACAGAGGGAGAGGTGGAAGGATGGAGTGAGGAACTATATGAATGAAGGCGGTGCTGGTTGGGAGGAGGGGCGTCGACTGACTGGGGACAGAGGTGCATGAGGGCAGTTCGTTCGTGGCCACCCCTTCGGGGATCACGGCGTCAGGCAATAGATAGGTAGATAGATAGATAGTGTGCGTATGTGCGATTATTCTGTAATCACCATTCATTTAACCCTCTTGCTTACCTATTGAATGCTTACCTATTGAATGATAGTGGGGAATTAAGAAGCAGGCTTCTTGTGTGAACCCCACCTTCAAAGACTGGTCAGCCAATATTAACTAGGTTATGTTATTATGTTTGTCGTATCTGGCTTTAAAAGTGGCAATCGTTGGCGCTGTAGCCACACTCTCTGGGAGTGCGTTCCACTCGTCGATGACTCTGATAGAGAACCAATTCCCCTTCAGTGTCGTTCTCCAGTGGTCTGGTTTGGAGAGTTTCAGCGAGTGGCCCCGTAGGTGGTTGTTATTTTTCTGGAAAAACCTGGTGTATGGTATGTCCTCAAAGCCGTGTAGAAGTTTGTATGTTTCTATCATGTCCCCTCGTTTTCTGCGGTCACTTAGTGTCTGGAGGCCAAGATGCTTACACCTTTCTTCGTAGGGTAATTCTTCTAGGTTTGGGACCATCTTGGTTGCTCTTCGCTGCACCCTCTCAATAGTCTGTATGTCCTTGATTAGGTAGGGTGACCAACATTGGACACCAAAATCGAGGATCGGGCGCATCAGTTACACATAGAGTGGTACAAGGATTTCTTTGTCCAATATGGAGAAGTTCCTCTTAATTATGCCCAAACGACTATTTGCTTGTGCAGTGATTTTAGCGACATGTGCTGAGGATTTTAGGTCTCAGGATATAATAATGCCCAAGTCTTTTTCATTTGAAGATTTCTGGAGTGTTGTCCCGCGTAGCTGGTAGTCCTCTTTCGGGTTATTATGCCCAATGTGCATAGTCTTGCATTTGTCTGCGTTAAATGTTAGGAGCGATTTCCTGCTCCACTCGTTCAATCTATCCATGTCTCTCCAAAGGGTCTCGACGTCTGCGTCTGTCCTGATGGTTTTGTATATCTTTGCGTCGTCTGCAAAAAGACTAGTTGCTGATTCGAGGTTGGTAACAAGGTCATTAATATAAATCAAGAAGAGAATTGGGCCCAGCACTGATCCTTGAGGAACTCCACTCATCACCGGCAGCCAATCCGACGGGGAGTTCCTTATGGTAACCCTGTAGAACCTATCTGAAAGGAATGCCTTGATCCACTTCAGAATATTTCCAGCTATTCCCATTGCCTCCAGTTTGGTGTGAAGTCTCTGGTGGGGAACCCGATCGAAGGCCTTTTCACAGTCCAGATAGTTTATGTCCACACAGTTACCACTGTCAATCTCATTTACTAGGTCGTCGATGTAGCACAACATGTTTGTGAGGCAGCTCCTGTTGCTCCTAAATCCGTGTTGTGCGTCTCTGATGAGATTGTTCTCAGCAAGGTGTCCCACGATGACTTGTCGTACGATACCCTCCAGGACTTTGGACAATATAGATGTTAGCGATATTGGCCTGTAGTTTAGTGGTTCGGTCTTGCTGCCTTTTTTCAGAATGGGTGATATGTTAGCCCTTCTCCAGTCGCTTGGAACATCGCCCGTCGCAATGGATGTGCTGAAGATATCCTGGAGTGGGTCGCACAAAATGACGACATAGGACGCACTTTTGAGCCTATTAGGGATACTTTAAAGCCTATATTACCATCAGGGGTATTTAGAAACCTTTAGTTTAGTTATTTCAACCTCTGCAGTTGTCTTTGAGTTAGCTGTGGGCAGAAAACTAATTTTGGAGAGGTAATTATAAGAGTGAGAGAACTCTATTTCTTATTGCTAATCTGGCAACTTCTGCGTCATATGAGTCTGAAGGGGTTAACACTCTTTGAAATAACATTGCTAGAGAAGTGTATTTATGTAAGTGTAAACAATATGTACGGTATGTTGTGAGTTGTATATGGAATCCTTTTGCGCGTGAGCAGAAAAAGGTTAAGTTTCCCATTAATAATCATTTTCTATCATTATCGTACGTTTTCTCGTTCTTAAATTTGGGGTAACTATTATATATTTTTCTTTCCACTACATATCTAATATTTATTTTTAGTGATTTTCAATAATATTTAACATACAATGTAGCCAATATTCATTCTGATAAAATACATGTTACCTATAAGTTACCATAATTCAGACTACTTTCATTTTTGATGAAGGTATGTAATCTTAACATTTTAGGACTACAACAATTTCATTGTTGCTTTCGATGTGACAGTGTGAGCTTCGTTTTGAATAGTGTCGTATCAAATTTCGTGTTATTGCCTCGCAGAAGACTGTTTTAGGATATAGTTTGTTGATAAATAATATCTATAAAGGTATTATATAAGTATTTTATATAATAGTGTAATATTGGTGCTACGAAAATCGTTGGGTTGATCTAATAATGACATCCACCCAAAATACGGTTGCTATGGCTGGACGGCGAAACTCGAGCATAGATTTCGATATGGAAGTTTTGCATGATTGCAAAAGCATGAGCTCTACAGAATCTTTCCACTCGGTGTCGAGCGGTAATAGTGAAGTCTCTTTTGACTCGGTTATTAATATGGAGGCTGATGGGGGATCCACTTTTTTCGACGAAAGTGACTTTGCCGTTGTCGAACTGGACCCAGTTGAGAGAGATGCTGTGGACCCCACGGCCAAAAGTGACAGCCATAACAAGACCAATAAAATACCGACATGGCGAAATGTGCTGCTCGGCTTTTTAGGATTCCTGTTCGTCACTTTGTGGGTCACCGACTTTGGCTGTACGGTCTATCTTCAGGTGGCAACCGTCCCTAATATTCCCGAAGACGTTGCCGGGGGTATCTCCTATATGGTTCATCAGGGCGTCCCGGTGAAAGACATCCTTGGGGTTGACGTTGATCCCTCTCATTTGGATAGTCTTCTCAGTGTTATAATGGACAATTTCAAGGATTTGCAGGGGATGCCAAATTTTGATGAGATTTTTGCAAAATTCTCTGGCATCGAAAGCCTGTCGGTGCTTAAATCGGATCTAAACACTGGACTGGCTCTGCTATTTGCATTTGAGTTCATTTTGCTGCTGAGTCCTCTTTTCTTTTATTTTGTAAGATATTTTTGGTTTGGTCCCTTGATGACCTTTATTTTCCTGATCATGGGTTTAAGTCTGTTTAGTTTTCCGTGGGCTATGAACCTTCTTTTCTACATTCAGATACTCTGTCCGTTGCAGTATTTTAACTTGATTGAAAGCCAATCTTTCTTTATTGCGATGCAGGACGTTCGGGCAGCTGTTATTTGTTGCTTCCTTGCCAAGCTATTTGTGTATATTTTGTCTCTACACCAATGTTATCGGTTTGCTGTGTCTCGTCGTAAGGAACCTGTTTTTGAATCTATTGTTTAATATCCTTATGTTTTACCATTTCTATCGGAGAATTAAATATGTTGTATTATAACTATCTGGAGATTATTTGTTTAGCTTAGGAAGGACTTTTTGGCATCAGAGGGTTAATGACTAGCTCAACTAACCCTCTGACTCTGATATGTTCTTCCAAAGTTGAATAAAATCATCAGAAGGTAGCTAATATATAAGAAAATGGCGTTATGTGATTAAAAGAGTTAAGCCTATTTGGTGCGAGACGGGTCTTTTTGGACCCTACCGGTTTCACTTCATTAGTTTGGAGATCTTAAACCTCATTATTTTAGCGATTATTTGACGCTGCAATTTGAAACAAATCAGCCTTTGGCAAATATATTTTTCTACCGAAAAATATGCATAATTAACTGAAGAAGGTTTGGGGCGGTTTTCAGTTTGAAGGGGATCTGGGGTGGTGTTTATTCCCTAATAGGCCAAATCAACCTGAATCCTACATTACTTTCAATGACACCATTATTCCCACCTCCTCCAGTATTGGCATCCTTGGTGTATCCCTTGGTGCTGACCTCTGTTGGACATCTCATGTTATATCTGTTGCTAAAAATGCCACAAAAAACCTTGGGCTTCTGTACCGAGTTTGCGATCTTTTCGCTGACGAGCAACTATGCTCTGTTCCAAATAGGTAGGCCAGAAATCATAACCTTTAACCTCTGTAATTCAAATAAGGGCTAGAGCAAATGGGCTGTAAATATCCACTTATTTCCTGACTGACCCTTCCCAAATGGTAGAAATATTAGCTCGATTACTCTTGTCGTTTCTGAGTTATAGAGGTTAATGTTTAACAGTTTTGGCCTACTTACTTGGAATAGGGTATAGCCCCAATGTTTGAGTATTGCTTGGCTTTGTTGAGTGGAGAGGTGGCGCTGAGACAGTTAGACAAAATACAAACCAGAAGAATTAGAATGTTCAATAACCCATTCATTACTAATTAATCTCCCCCCCCCCCTCGATATATATACAAAGAAATGTTGCATCCTTTGCAATATTCCACAGATACTTTTATGATAAGTGTTCAGTTGAAGTTGCTACAATTAGCCCTATTCCACCATCTGGATCCCGTGGCGGTACTAAGTTAACAGGTACAAACCAAGACACTTTGCATATTACGGTCCAGAAGCTATTTTATCACTGCTTGCCTTCCAATTCACGCTGCTGGCAATGCTGGAATGTGAGAACTGCCTTATCTTTAGTAACTCATTCTATGACTATTCCCACAATCAATACATGATTAAAAAATGTCTTTGTCTACATTTATAAAGAGGTACGAGGCTTCTACATTTTGTTACATACTAATGCGGCAACACCAACACGAGCTATGGATTGTAAAATACTTTTATTTCTTAACAGAGCAGCCTCAATTGCAAGTTTTTCGGTGTCATTGTGGTCGTGCAGCGCTCTATGGATGTTTTTGCACTTCTGCACATTAATTTTTAGTATAGTAAACCTATAATTACATAACATTCATTGGTTCCTCCTATACTGCAGGCTCGCTATCGTTCGCCAGGAAATAATTGACAGCTAAATAGTAAGAGAGGTCTTAAAATTGACAACAAAATTATGCTGAAGGTCTTAAATAGCCAAACTAATGGGGCGATCATCTCAAAAACCTAAAACACCTAATGGGGCTAAACATGAGGGGAAATACCTATAAAAACCATCTAGGCCTAATTAATAAGCCAGAATAAAATGAAAGAAAGTGACCTGAAATATTGAAAGTATCCAGACCATACACAATAATAGCTGCTGGATGGGATTGGCTGTTATAAGATGATAGCATCTACAGGGAAAAGACGTGTTATATACATGTGGCAGAATGATTGTCCCTTAGGGGGGGGGGGGGGTCAACTGCCTTTTTTATCTCCTTTTAAATTTTTCTCTTTCTCTGGCTTGTATCCATTCGGCTCCATTCAGCCTACTGTTTTAAGACGTTTATCCCCATCCAGGTGGCGGTCTCTTCCTGGCGAGCGATAGCGAGCCAGAATTATATGGAGAAATCCGGCTTTGCCGGAGAAATTTTTCTATCGAAAAATGTACAAATTTAGCCTGCTGTCAGAAACATTGTAAATAATATGCTGGCTCGCTTCCGCTCGCCAGGAAAAAATCGACACCTGCATGGGGATAAACGTCTGAAAACAGCATGGGGCGAATGGATGCAACTCAGAGAGAGAGGGAGAGAGAGAGGAAAAACCGAGGTGAGCTCCCTCAACCCATTCAGTACCGGTCACGTCCTCTTCATTACATTCTGGCAACTATTAGACGGTTGTATTCAGCTTAGGAAGGATGGCTACCCGTTAAAAGATTACAGACTATCTCAATCAATCCTTTTAGCTACCATATATCCTTCCTAAGCTTCATAAAATCGTCTAAATGCAGCTGAAAAAAAACTAAACAAAAAGACGTCGCTGGTACTGTATGGGTTAACTTACGGCATCCACTAGTATCCAAGACCCAGACAATAGTTTATGGATGTTATTAGCTGTTTATAGTCTTACATTTGGAATCCCATTACGCCATCAGACAGTACACTAGGACCATACGGCTGGGAAAGTGTAGATGCAGCTACAGGGAAGAGAAACATAGTGTCATATGCATGTGGCAGAGCAATTGCCGACTTGCGAGTTTCGTATGGTCGTAGTACATTTATAAATACATAAAACCCAAATCAACATACCATTTATCCATCAGAAATGTACGGTACATTTATATTGCATTTCTGTTTAATATCGGTGTTCACGGCTCCAACTTCCTTATAGTCTGAAAACTCGCAAGTGGTCAATTGTCCCTTAACCCATTCAGTACCGGTGACGTCCTTTTCATTATATTCTGGCAACTATTAGACAGTTTTATTCAGCTTAGGAAGGACCTCAAACCATTAAAAGGCCACAAACTACCTCACTTAATCCTTTAAACTACCATAGTTCCTTCCTAAATTGCATAAAATCGTCTGAATATAGCTAGAAAATGAAAAAGACGTCGCCGGGACAGAAGGGTTATTACTTCTAGACAATTTCCCTAACAAATATAATATATGGCTTGCCTATTTCCCCTTGCTTCCAGACAGTTAGCCTACACTGCCAGCACGAATATATTTTTTTTTTGTATTCATTTCACCGCACCACCAATCACCTCCAATGAAATTATTGAAAGCATATATGTGATCCACCAGGATTCAAACCCGGGTTATCACACACAGATTTTTAGACACCTTAACCATTACAGCACCAAGACGTAAGAAAAAGAAGGAAATGAAATATAGATATAAGGAGTTACAGTTCATATAACACAGAGATGAATGGTTAATATAGTTATGTGTGTTGCAATACTTATATATTCTGTAAATTCAGCCTTCAGAACAATTAAGGGTCTGGGAACTTTGCTGTTGGCACTTTCGCTCGTGTGTGTGCGTATGAATGGGAGTTGCAGGGTAAATTAGTTTGGAACAGTGTGCGAAAAACGGAATTTAAAGGTAAATGCGGGGAAGAGCAAGGTTATGGTCTTCGAAAGGGGTGAAGTCACAGAGTGTGAGGTGAAGTTGAACGGCCAGGCTATGGAGATTGTCAGCTCTTTTAAGTATCTGGGCAGTGTGTTGAGTAAAGATGGAACTATGGATGAAGAAGTGCGGGAGAGGGTGCAACAGGGGAAGAGGGTTGTAGGAACGTTGAAAGCAGTAACAAGAAATAGAATGGTCAGTATGGAAGTGAAGAAGTCCTTGCATGACAGTGTGGTAATCCCGACACTAACTTACGGAAGCGAAGCATGGACGTTCGGGAAGAGACTCAGACCAAGAGTGAGAGCGGTGGAAATGAGTTACTTGAGAAGTGCGTGCGGAGTTACATGGAGGGATAGACAGACGAATGAGGAAGTAAGAAGGAGGTGTGGTGTGGAGGTAGATGTGCTGGAAAGTGTGAAAAGGAACAACTTGAGATGGTTCGGCCAGATGGAACGTATGGAAAGCGAGAGATTGACTAAGAGGGTGTACGAGAGCGAGGTGGAAGGACAGAGGGAGAGGTGGAAGGATGGAGTGAGGAAGTATATGAATGAAGGCGGTGCTGGTTGGGAGGAGGGGCGTCGACTGACTGGGGACAGAGGTGCATGAGGGCAGTTCGTTCGTGGCCACCCCTTCGGGGATCACGGCGTCAGGCAATAGATAGGTAGATAGATAGATAGTGTGCGTATGTGCGATTATTCCGTAATCACCATTCATTTAACCCTCTTGCTTACCTATTGAATGCTTACCTATTGAATGATAGTGGGGAATTAAGAAGCAGGCTTCTTGTGTGAACCCCACCTTCAAAGACTGGTCAGCCAATATTAACTAGGTTATGTTATTATGTTTGTCGTATCTGGCTTTAAAAGTGGCAATCGTTGGCGCTGTAGCCACACTCTCTGGGAGTGCGTTCCACTCGTCGATGACTCTGATAGAGAACCAATTCCCCTTCAGTGTCGTTCTCCAGTGGTCTGGTTTGGAGAGTTTCAGCGAGTGGCCCCGTAGGTGGTTGTTATTTTTCTGGAAAAACCTGGTGTATGGTATGTCCTCAAAGCCGTGTAGAAGTTTGTATGTTTCTATCATGTCCCCTCGTTTTCTGCGGTCACTTAGTGTCTGGAGGCCAAGATGCTTACACCTTTCTTCGTAGGGTAATTCTTCTAGGTTTGGGACCATCTTGGTTGCTCTTCGCTGCACCCTCTCAATAGTCTGTATGTCCTTGATTAGGTAGGGTGACCAACATTGGACACCAAAATCGAGGATCGGGCGCATCAGTGACACATAGAGTGGTACAAGGATTTCTTTGTCCAATATGGAGAAGTTCCTCTTAATTATGCCCAAACGACTATTTGCTTGTGCAGTGATTTTAGCGACATGTGCTGAGGATTTTAGGTCTCAGGATATAATAATGCCCAAGTCTTTTTCATTTGAAGATTTCTGGAGTGTTGTCCCGCGTAGCTGGTAGTCCTCTTTCGGGTTATTATGCCCAATGTGCATAGTCTTGCATTTGTCTGCGTTAAATGTTAGGAGCGATTTCCTGCTCCACTCGTTCAATCTATCCATGTCTCTCCAAAGGGTCTCGACGTCTGCGTCTGTCCTGATGGTTTTGTATATCTTTGCGTCGTCTGCAAAAAGACTAGTTGCTGATTCGAGGTTGGTAACAAGGTCATTAATATAAATCAAGAAGAATTGGGCCCAGCACTGATCCTTGAGGAACTCCACTCATCACCGGCAGCCAATCCGACGGGGAGTTCCTTATGGTAACCCTGTAGAACCTATCTGAAAGGAATGCCTTGATCCACTTCAGAATATTTCCAGCTATTCCCATTGCCTCCAGTTTGGTGTGAAGTCTCTGGTGGGGAACCCGATCGAAGGCCTTTTCACAGTCCAGATAGTTTATGTCCACACAGTTACCACTGTCAATCTCATTTACTAGGTCGTCGATGTAGCACAACATGTTTGTGAGGCAGCTCCTGTTGCTCCTAAATCCGTGTTGTGCGTCTCTGATGAGATTGTTCTCAGCAAGGTGTCCCACGATGACTTGTCGTACGATACCCTCCAGGACTTTGGACAATATAGATGTTAGCGATATTGGCCTGTAGTTTAGTGGTTCGGTCTTGCTGCCTTTTTTCAGAATGGGTGATATGTTAGCCCTTCTCCAGTCGCTTGGAACATCGCCCGTCGCAATGGATGTGCTGAAGATATCCTGGAGTGGGTCGCACAAAATGACGACATAGGACGCACTTTTGAGCCTATTAGGGATACTTTAAAGCCTATATTACCATCAGGGGTATTTAGAAACCTTTAGTTTAGTTACTTCAACCTCTGCAGTTGTCTTTGAGTTAGCTGTGGGCAGAAAACTAATTTTGGAGAGGTAATTATAAGAGTGAGAGAACTCTATTTCTTATTGCTAATCTGGCAACTTCTGCGTCATATGAGTCTGAAGGGGTTAACACTCTTTGAAATAACATTGCTAGAGAAGTGTATTTATGTAAGTGTAAACAATATGTACGGTATGTTGTGAGCTGTATATGGAATCCTTTTGCGCGTGAGCAGAAAAAGGTTAAGTTTCCCATTAATAATCATTTTCTATCATTATCGTACGTTTTCTCGTTCTTATATTTGGGATAACTATTATATATTTTTCTTTCCACTACATATCTAATATTTATTTTTAGTGATTTTCAATAATATTTAACATACAATGTAGCCAATATTCATTCTGATAAAATACATGTTACCTATAAGTTACCATAATTCAGACTACTTTCATTTTTGATGAAGGTATGTAATCTTAACATTTTAGGACTACAACAATTTCATTGTTGCTTTCGATGTGACAGTGTGAGCTTCGTTTTGAATAGTGTCATATCAAATTTCGTGTTATTGCCTCGCAGAAGACTGTTTTAGGATATAGTTTGTTGATAAATAATATCTATAAAGGTATTATATAAGTATTTTATATAATAGTGTAATATTGGTGCTACGAAAATCGTTGGGTTGATAAAATAATGACATCCACCCAAAATACGGTTGCTATGGCTGGACGGCGAAACTCGAGCATAGATTTCGATATGGAAGTTTTGCATGATTGCAAAAGCATGAGCTCTACAGAATCTTTCCACTCGGTGTCGAGCGGTAATAGTGAAGTCTCTTTTGACTCGGTTATTAATATGGAGGCTGATGGGGGATCCACTTTTTTCGACGAAAGTGACTTTGCCGTTGTCGAACTGGACCCAGTTGAGAGAGATGCTGTGGACCCCACGGCCAAAAGTGACAGCCATAACAAGACCAATAAAATACCGACATGGCGAAATGTGCTGCTCGGCTTTTTAGGATTCCTGTTCGTCACTTTGTGGGTCACCGACTTTGGCTGTACGGTCTATCTTCAGGTGGCAACCGTCCCTAATATTCCCGAAGACGTTGCCGGGGGTATCTCCTATATGGTTCATCAGGGCGTCCCGGTGAAAGACATCCTTGGGGTTGACGTTGATCCCTCTCATTTGGATAGTCTTCTCAGTGTTATAATGGACAATTTCAAGGATTTGCAGGGGATGCCAAATTTTGATGAGATTTTTGCAAAATTCTCTGGCATCGAAAGCCTGTCGGTGCTTAAATCGGATCTAAACACTGGACTGGCTCTGCTATTTGCATTTGAGTTCATTTTGCTGCTGAGTCCTCTTTTCTTTTATTTTGTAAGATATTTTTGGTTTGGTCCCTTGATGACCTTTATTTTCCTGATCATGGGTTTAAGTCTGTTTAGTTTTCCGTGGGCTATGAACCTTCTTTTCTACATTCAGATACTCTGTCCGTTGCAGTATTTTAACTTGATTGAAAGCCAATCTTTCTTTATTGCGATGCAGGACGTTCGGGCAGCTGTTATTTGTTGCTTCCTTGCCAAGCTATTTGTGTATATTTTGTCTCTACACCAATGTTATCGGTTTGCTGTGTCTCGTCGTAAGGAACCTGTTTTTGAATCTATTGTTTAATATCCTTATGTTTTACCATTTCTATCGGAGAATTAAATATGTTGTATTATAACTATCTGGAGATTATTTGTTTAGCTTAGGAAGGACTTTTTGGCATCAGAGGGTTAATGACTAGCTCAACTAACCCTCTGACTCTGATATGTTCTTCCAAAGTTGAATAAAATCATCAGAAGGTAGCTAATATATAAGAAAATGGAGTTATGTGATTAAAAGAGTTAAGCCTATTTGGTGCGAGACGGGTCATTTTGGACCCTACCGGTTTCACTTCATTAGTTTGGAGATCTTAAACCTCATTATTTTAGCGATTATTTGACGCTGCAATTTGAAACAAATCAGCCTTTGGCAAATATATTTTTCTACCGAAAAATATGCATAATTAACTGAAGAAGGTTTGGGGCGGTTTTCAGTTTGAAGGGGATCTGGGGTGGTGTTTATTCCCTAATAGGCCAAATCAACCTGAATCCTACATTACTTTCAATGACACCATTATTCCCACCTCCTCCAGTATTGGCATCCTTGGTGTATCCCTTGGTGCTGACCTCTGTTGGACATCTCATGTTATATCTGTTGCTAAAAATGCCACAAAAAACCTTGGGCTTCTGTACCGAGTTTGCGATCTTTTCGCTGACGAGCAACTATGCTCTGTTCCAAATAGGTAGGCCAGAAATCATAACCTTTAACCTCTGTAATTCAAATAAGGGCTAGAGCAAATGGGCTGTAAATATCCACTTATTTCCTGACTGACCCTTCCCAAATGGTAGAAATATTAGCTCGATTACTCTTGTCGTTTCTGAGTTATAGAGGTTAATGTTTAACAGTTTTGGCCTACTTACTTGGAATAGGGTATAGCCCCAATGTTTGAGTATTGCTTGGCTTTGTTGAGTGGAGAGGTGGCGCTGAGACAGTTAGACAAAATACAAACCAGAAGAATTAGAATGTTCAATAACCCATTCATTACTAATTAATCTCCCCCCCCCCCTCGATATATATACAAAGAAATGTTGCATCCTTTGCAATATTCCACAGATACTTTTATGATAAGTGTTCAGTTGAAGTTGCTACAATTAGCCCTATTCCACCATCTGGATCCCGTGGCGGTACTAAGTTAACAGGTACAAACCAAGACACTTTGCATATTACGGTCCAGAAGCTATTTTATCACTGCTTGCCTTCCAATTCACGCTGCTGGCAATGCTGGAATGTGAGAACTGCCTTATCTTTAGTAACTCATTCTATGACTATTCCCACAATCAATACATGATTAAAAAATGTCTTTGTCTACATTTATAAAGAGGTACGAGGCTTCTACATTTTGTTACATACTAATGCGGCAACACCAACACGAGCTATGGATTGTAAAATACTTTTATTTCTTAACAGAGCAGCCTCAATTGCAAGTTTTTCGGTGTCATTGTGGTCGTGCAGCGCTCTATGGATGTTTTTGCACTTCTGCACATTAATTTTTAGTATAGTAAACCTATAATTACATAACATTCATTGGTTCCTCCTATACTGCAGGCTCGCTATCGTTCGCCAGGAAATAATTGACAGCTAAATAGTAAGAGAGGTCTTAAAATTGACAAAAAATTTATGCTGAAGGTCTTAAATAGCCAAACTAATGGGGCGATCATCTCAAAAACCTAAAACACCTAATGGGGCTAAACATGAGGGGAAATACCTATAAAAACCATCTAGGCCTAATTAATAAGCCAGAATAAAATGAAAGAAAGTGACCTGAAATATTGAAAGTATCCAGACCATACACAATAATAGCTGCTGGATGGGATTGGCTGTTATAAGATGATAGCATCTACAGGAAAAGACGTGTTATATACATGTGGCAGAATGATTGTCCCTTAGGGGGGGGGGGTCAACTGCCTTTTTTATCTCCTTTTAAATTTTTCTCTTTCTCTGGCTTGTATCCATTCGGCTCCATTCAGCCTACTGTTTTAAGACGTTTATCCCCATCCAGGTGGCGGTCTCTTCCTGGCGAGCGATAGCGAGCCAGAATTATATGGAGAAATCCGGCTTTGCCGGAGAAATTTTTCTATCGAAAAATGTACAAATTTAGCCTGCTGTCAGAAACATTGTAAATAATATGCTGGCTCGCTTCCGCTCGCCAGGAAAAAATCGACACCTGCATGGGGATAAACGTCTGAAAACAGCATGGGGCGAATGGATGCAACTCAGAGAGAGAGGGAGAGAGAGAGGAAAAACCGAGGTGAGCTCCCTCAACCCATTCAGTACCGGTCACGTCCTCTTCATTATATTCTGGCAACTATTAGACGGTTGTATTCAGCTTAGGAAGGATGGCTACCCGTTAAAAGATTACAGACTATCTCAATCAATCCTTTTAGCTACCATATATCCTTCCTAAGCTTCATAAAATCGTCTAAATGCAGCTGAAAAAAAACTAAACAAAAAGACGTCGCTTGTACTGTATGGGTTAACTTACGGCATCCACTAGTATCCAAGACCCAGACAATAGTTTATGGATGTTATTAGCTGTTTATAGTCTTACATTTGGAATCCCATTACGCCATCAGACAGTACACTAGGACCATACGGCTGGGAAAGTGTAGATGCAGCTACAGGGAAGAGAAACATAGTGTCATATGCATGTGGCAGAGCAATTGCCGACTTGCGAGTTTCGTATGGTCGTAGTACATTTATAAATACATAAAACCCAAATCAACATACCATTTATCCATCAGAAATGTACGGTACATTTATATTGCATTTCTGTTTAATATCGGTGTTCACGGCTCCAACTTCCTTATAGTCTGAAAACTCGCAAGTGGTCAATTGTCCCTTAACCCATTCAGTACCGGTGACGTCCTTTTCATTATATTCTGGCAACTATTAGACGGTTTTATTCAGCTTAGGAAGGACCTCAAACCATTAAAAGGCCACAAACTACCTCACTTAATCCTTTAAACTACCATAGTTCCTTCCTAAATTGCATAAAATCGTCTGAATATAGCTAGAAAATGAAAAACACGTCGCCGGGACAGAAGGGTTATTACTTCTAGACAATTTCCCTAACAAATATAATATATGGCTTGCCTATTTCCCCTTGCTTCCAGATAGTTAGCCTACACTGCCAGCACGAATATATATTTTTTTTGTATTCATTTCACCGCACCACCAATCACCTCCAATGAAATTAATGAAAGAATATATGTGATCCACCAGGATTCAAACCCGGGTTATCACACACAGATTTTTAGACACCTTAACCATTACAGCACCAAGACATAAGAAAAAGAAGGAAATGAAATATAGATATAAGGAGTTACAGTTAATATAACACAGAGATGAATGGTTAATATAGTTATGTGTGTTGCAATACTTATATATTCTGTAAATTCAGCCTTCAGAACAATTAAGGGTCTGGGAACTTTGCTGTTGGCACTTTCGCTCGTGTGTGTGCGTATGAATGGGAGTTGCAGGGTAAATTAGTTTGGAACAGTGTGCGAAAAACGGAATTTAAAGGTAAATGCGGGGAAGAGCAAGGTTATGGTCTTCGAAAGGGGTGAAGTCACAGAGTGTGAGGTGAAGTTGAACGGCCAGGCTATGGAGATTGTCAGCTCTTTTAAGTATCTGGGCAGTGTGTTGAGTAAAGATGGAACTATGGATGAAGAAGTGCGGGAGAGGGTGCAACAGGGGAAGAGGGTTGTAGGAACGTTGAAAGCAGTAACAAGAAATAGAATGGTCAGTATGGAAGTGAAGAAGTCCTTGCATGACAGTGTGGTAATCCCGACACTAACTTACGGAAGCGAAGCATGGACGTTCGGGAAGAGACTCAGACCAAAAGTGAGAGCGGTGGAAATGAGTTACTTGAGAAGTGCGTGCGGAGTTACATGGAGGGATAGACAGACGAATGAGGAAGTAAGAAGGAGGTGTGGTGTGGAGGTAGATGTGCTGGAAAGTGTGAAAAGGAACAACTTGAGATGGTTCGGCCAGATGGAACGTATGGAAAGCGAGAGATTAACTAAGAGGGTGTACGAGAGCGAGGTGGAAGGACAGAGGGAGAGGTGGAAGGATGGAGTGAGGAAGTATATGAATGAAGGCAGTGCTGGTTGGGAGGAGGGGCGTCGACTGACTGGGGACAGAGGTGCATGAGGGCAGTTCGTTCATGGCCACCCCTTCGGGGATCACGGCGTCAGGCAATAGATAGGTAGATAGATAGATAGTGTGCGTATGTGCGATTATTCCGTAATCACCATTCATTTAACCCTCTTGCTTACCTATTGAATGCTTACCTATTGAATGATAGTGGGGAATTAAGAAGCAGGCTTCTTGTGTGAACCCCACCTTCAAAGACTGGTCAGCCAATATTAACTAGGTTATGTTATTATGTTTGTCGTATCTGGCTTTAAAAGTGGCAATCGTTGGCGCTGTAGCCACACTCTCTGGGAGTGCGTTCCACTCGTCGATGACTCTGATAGAGAACCAATTCCCCTTCAGTGTCGTTCTCCAGTGGTCTGGTTTGGAGAGTTTCAGCGAGTGGCCCCGTAGGTGGTTGTTATTTTTCTGGAAAAACCTGGTGTATGGTATGTCCTCAAAGCCGTGTAGAAGTTTGTATGTTTCTATCATGTCCCCTCGTTTTCTGCGGTCACTTAGTGTCTGGAGGCCAAGATGCTTACACCTTTCTTCGTAGGGTAATTCTTCTAGGTTTGGGACCATCTTGGTTGCTCTTCGCTGCACCCTCTCAATAGTCTGTATGTCCTTGATTAGGTAGGGTGACCAACATTGGACACCACAATCGAGGATCGGGCGCATCAGTGACACATAGAGTGGTACAAGGATTTCTTTGTCCAATATGGAGAAGTTCCTCTTAATTATGCCCAAACGACTATTTGCTTGTGCAGTGATTTTAGCGACATGTGCTGAGGATTTTAGGTCTCAGGATATAATAATGCCCAAGTCTTTTTCATTTGAAGATTTCTGGAGTGTTGTCCCGCGTAGCTGGTAGTCCTCTTTCGGGTTATTATGCCCAATGTGCATAGTCTTGCATTTGTCTGCGTTAAATGTTAGGAGCGATTTCCTGCTCCACTCGTTCAATCTATCCATGTCTCTCCAAAGGGTCTCGACGTCTGCGTCTGTCCTGATGGTTTTGTATATCTTTGCGTCGTCTGCAAAAAGACTAGTTGCTGATTCGAGGTTGGTAACAAGGTCATTAATATAAATCAAGAAGAGAATTGGGCCCAGCACTGATCCTTGAGGAACTCCACTCATCACCGGCAGCCAATCCGACGGGGAGTTCCTTATGGTAACCCTGTAGAACCTATCTGAAAGGAATGCCTTGATCCACTTCAGAATATTTCCAGCTATTCCCATTGCCTCCAGTTTGGTGTGAAGTCTCTGGTGGGGAACCCGATCGAAGGCCTTTTCACAGTCCAGATAGTTTATGTCCACACAGTTACCACTGTCAATCTCATTTACTAGGTCGTCGATGTAGCACAACATGTTTGTGAGGCAGCTCCTGTTGCTCCTAAATCCGTGTTGTGCGTCTCTGATGAGATTGTTCTCAGCAAGGTGTCCCACGATGACTTGTCGTACGATACCCTCCAGGACTTTGGACAATATAGATGTTAGCGATATTGGCCTGTAGTTTAGTGGTTCGGTCTTGCTGCCTTTTTTCAGAATGGGTGATATGTTAGCCCTTCTCCAGTCGCTTGGAACATCGCCCGTCGCAATGGATGTGCTGAAGATATCCTGGAGTGGGTCGCACAAAATGACGACATAGGACGCACTTTTGAGCCTATTAGGGATACTTTAAAGCCTATATTACCATCAGGGGTATTTAGAAACCTTTAGTTTAGTTACTTCAACCTCTGCAGTTGTCTTTGAGTTAGCTGTGGGCAGAAAACTAATTTTGGAGAGGTAATTATAAGAGTGAGAGAACTCTATTTCTTATTGCTAATCTGGCAACTTCTGCGTCATATGAGTCTGAAGGGGTTAACACTCTTTGAAATAACATTGCTAGAGAAGTGTATTTATGTAAGTGTAAACAATATGTACGGTATGTTGTGAGCTGTATATGGAATCCTTTTGCGCGTGAGCAGAAAAAGGTTAAGTTTCCCATTAATAATCATTTTCTATCATTATCGTACGTTTTCTCGTTCTTATATTTGGGATAACTATTATATATTTTTCTTTCCACTACATATCTAATATTTATTTTTAGTGATTTTCAATAATATTTAACATACAATGTAGCCAATATTCATTCTGATAAAATACATGTTACCTATAAGTTACCATAATTCAGACTACTTTCATTTTTGATGAAGGTATGTAATCTTAACATTTTAGGACTACAACAATTTCATTGTTGCTTTCGATGTGACAGTGTGAGCTTCGTTTTGAATAGTGTCGTATCAAATTTCGTGTTATTGCCTCGCAGAAGACTGTTTTAGGATATAGTTTGTTGATAAATAATATCTATAAAGGTATTATATAAGTATTTTATATAATAGTGTAATATTGGTGCTACGAAAATCGTGGGTTGATAAAATAATGACATCCACCCAAAATACGGTTGCTATGGCTGGACGGCGAAACTCGAGCATAGATTTCGATATGGAAGTTTTGCATGATTGCAAAAGCATGAGCTCTACAGAATCTTTCCACTCGGTGTCGAGCGGTAATAGTGAAGTCTCTTTTGACTCGGTTATTAATATGGAGGCTGATGGGGGATCCACTTTTTTCGACGAAAGTGACTTTGCCGATGTCGAACTGGACCCAGTTGAGAGAGATGCTGTGGACCCCACGGCCAAAAGTGACAGCCATAACAAGACCAATAAAATACCGACATGGCGAAATGTGCTGCTCGGCTTTTTAGGATTCCTGTTCGTCACTTTGTGGGTCACCGACTTTGGCTGTACGGTCTATCTTCAGGTGGCAACCGTCCCTAATATTCCCGAAGACGTTGCCGGGGGTATCTCCTATATGGTTCATCAGGGCGTCCCGGTGAAAGACATCCTTGGGGTTGACGTTGATCCCTCTCATTTGGATAGTCTTCTCAGTGTTATAATGGACAATTTCAAGGATTTGCCGGGGATGCCAAATTTTGATGAGATTTTTGCAAAATTCTCTGGCATCGAAAGCCTGTCGGTGCTTAAATCGGATCTAAACACTGGACTGCTCTGCTATTTGCATTTGAGTTCATTTTGCTGCTGAGTCCTCTTTTCTTTTATTTTGTAAGATATTTTTGGTTTGGTCCCTTGATGACCTTTATTTTCCTGATCATGGGTTTAAGTCTGTTTAGTTTTCCGTGGGCTATGAACCTTCTTTTCTACATTCAGATACTCTGTCCGTTGCAGTATTTTAACTTGATTGAAAGCCAATCTTTCTTTATTGCGATGCAGGACGTTCGGGCAGCTGTTATTTGTGCTTCCTTGCCAAGCTATTTGTGTATATTTTGTCTCTACACCAATGTTATCGGTTTGCTGTGTCTCGTCGTAAGGAACCTGTTTTTGAATCTATTGTTTAATATCCTTATGTTTTACCATTTCTATCGGAGAATTAAATATGTTGTATTATAACTATCTGGAGATTATTTGTTTAGCTTAGGAAGGACTTTTTGGCATCAGAGGGTTAATGACTAGCTCAACTAACCCTCTGACTCTGATATGTTCTTCCAAAGTTGAATAAAATCATCAGAAGGTAGCTAATATATAAGAAAATGGAGTTATGTGATTAAAAGAGTTAAGCCTATTTGGTGCGAGACGGGTCATTTTGGACCCTACCGGTTTCACTTCATTAGTTTGGAGATCTTAAACCTCATTATTTTAGCGATTATTTGACGCTGCAATTTGAAACAAATCAGCCTTTGGCAAATATATTTTTCTACCGAAAAATATGCATAATTAACTGAAGAAGGTTTGGGGCGGTTTTCAGTTTGAAGGGGATCTGGGGTGGTGTTTATTCCCTAATAGGCCAAATCAACCTGAATCCTACATTACTTTCAATGACACCATTATTCCCACCTCCTCCAGTATTGGCATCCTTGGTGTATCCCTTGGTGCTGACCTCTGTTGGACATCTCATGTTATATCTGTTGCTAAAAATGCCACAAAAAACCTTGGGCTTCTGTACCGAGTTTGCGATCTTTTCGCTGACGAGCAACTATGCTCTGTTCCAAATAGGTAGGCCAGAAATCATAACCTTTAACCTCTGTAATTCAAATAAGGGCTAGAGCAAATGGGCTGTAAATATCCACTTATTTCCTGACTGACCCTTCCCAAATGGTAGAAATATTAGCTCGATTACTCTTGTCGTTTCTGAGTTATAGAGGTTAATGTTTAACAGTTTTGGCCTACTTACTTGGAATAGGGTATAGCCCCAATGTTTGAGTATTGCTTGGCTTTGTTTAGTGGAGAGGTGGCGCTGAGACAGTTAGACAAAATACAAACCAGAAGAATTAGAATGTTCAATAACCCATTCATTACTAATTAATCTCCCCCCCCCCCCCTCGATATATACAAAGAAATGTTGCATCCTTTGCAATATTCCACAGATACTTTTATGATAAGTGTTCAGTTGAAGTTGCTACAATTAGCCCTATTCCACCATCTGGATCCTGTGGCGGTACTAAGTTAACAGGTACAAACCAAGACACTTTGCATATTACGGTCCAGAAGCTATTTTATCACTGCATGCCTTCCAATTCACGCTGCTGGCAATGCTGGAATGTGAGAACTGCCTTATCTTTAGTAACTCATTCTATGACTATTCCCACAATCAATACTTGATTAAAAAAAAAATTGTCTACATTTATAAAAAGGTACGAGGCTTCTACATTTTGTTACATTGTAATGCGGCAACACCAACACGAGCTATGGATTGTAAAATACTTTTATTTCTTAACAGAGCAGCGTCAATTGCAAGTTTTTCGGTGTCATTGTGGTCGTGCAGCGCTCTATGGATGTTTTTGCACTTCTGCACATTAATTTTTAGTATAGTAAACCTATAATTACATAACATTCATTGGTTCCTCCTATACTGCAGGCTCGCTATCGTTCGCCAGGAAATAATTGACAGCTAAATAGTAAGAGAGGTCTTAAAATTGACAAAAAATTTATGATGAAGGTCTTAAAATAGCCAAGCTAATGGGGCGATCATCTCAAAAACCTAAAACACCTAATGGGGCTAAACATGAGGGGAAATACCTATAAAAACCATCTAGGCCTAATTAATAAGCCAGAATAAAATGAAAGAAAGTGACCTGAAATATTGAAAGTATCCAGACCATACACAATAATAGCTGCTGGATGGGATTGGCTGTTATAAGATGATAGCATCTACAGGAAAATAGACGTGTTATATACATGTGGCAGAATGATGTCCCTTTAGGGGGGGGGGGTCAACTGCCGTTTTTATCTCCTTTTAAATTTTTCTCTTTCTCTGGCTTGTATCCATTCGGCTCCATTGCAGCCTTACTGTTTTAAGACGTTTATATCCCCATTCCATGGTGGCGGTCTCTTCCTGGCGCAGCGTGATAGCGAAGCCCGAATTATAAATGGAGAAATATCCGGCCTTTGCCGGAGAAATTTTTCTATCGAAAAAATGTACAAATTTAAGCCTGCTGTCAGAGAAACATTGTAAAATAATACGCTGGCTCGCTTTTCCGCTCGCCAGGAAAAAAAATCGACACCTGCATGGGATAAAACGTTCCTGAAAACAGCATGGGGCGAATGGATGCAACCTCAGAGAGAGAGGGAGAGAGAGAGGAAAAACCGAGGTGAGCTCCCTCAACCCATTCAGTACCGGTCACGTCCTCTTAATTACATTCTGGCAACTATTGAACGGTTGTATTCAGCTTAGGAGGATGGCTACCCGTTCAAAGATTACAGACTATCTCAATCAACCCTTTTAACTACCAAATATCCTTCCTAAGCGTCATAACATCGTCTAAATGCAACTGAAAAAAAAACTAAACAAAAAGACGTCAGCTGGTACTGGTATGGGTTTACTTACGGCTATCCACTAGTATCCAAGGACCCATGACAATAGTTTATATGGATGTTATTAGCTGTTATATAGTCTTACATTTGGAATCCCATTACGCCATCAGACCAGTACAACTAGGACCATACGGACTGGGAAAGTTGTAGATGCAGGCTACAGGGAAGAGAAACATTTAGTTGGTCATATGCATGTGGCAGAGCAATTGTCCGACTTGCGAGTTTCGTATGGTCGTAGGACATTTCTAAAATACATAAAACCCAAATCAACATAGTACCATTTATCCATCAGCAAATGGTACGGTACATTTATATTGCATTTCTGTTTAATATCGGTGTTCACGGCTCCAACTTCCTTATAGTCTGAAAACTCGCAGAGTGGTCAATGTCCCCTTACCCATCTCAGTACCTGTGACGGTCGCTGTCATTATATTCTGGGCAACATATTAGACAGTTTTGTTATTCAGCTTAGGAAGGACCTCAAACCATTAAAAGGCCACAAACTACCTCACTTAAATCCTTTAAACTACCATAGTTCCTTCCTAAATTGCATAAAATCGTACTGAATATAGGCTAGAAAAAGAAAAAGACGTCGCCGGGGGACAGAAGGGTTATTACTTACTTTTCTATAGGACAAATAATTTCCCTAACAAATATAATATATGAGCTTGCCTATATTTCCCCTTGCTTTCCCAGACAGTTCAGCCTACACTGGCCAGCACGGAATATAATTTTTTTTTTTTATTCATTTCACCCGCACCACCAATCCCCTCCAATGAAAAATTATTTAAAGCATATATATATGTGATCCACCAGGATTCAAACCCGGGTTGATCACACACAGATTTTTTTAGACACCTTAACCATTACAGCACCAAGACGT